>SJJU01039669.1:0-17022 GCA_012932125.1 Conopomorpha cramerella | reverse complement strand
TATGTTGACCAGATTGGTGATGTCTTGGCCGAAGGTGGCGTGAAAAGTACTCGAAACCGGAGGTCATGTATGAAAAGATGTATGAATGTAGATAAAGCGAAAGGGGTATGTCAGAACCGTGACAAATGGAGATCTGTAGTCTCTGCCTACCCCTCTGGGAGACAGGCGTGAAGTGTATGTATGTATGTATTATTAAAACCCAGCTAATATATTTATAACATTAATTCATTGTTATTCATTACTAGCTGTCCCGGCAAACATTTGTTTTGCCTTTGTATCCCGTGTATTGCGAGAAATACAACTGGTAGATGCATAAAAAAATTATAGTAGCCGATTCTCAAACCTATTGAATACGCATATGAAATTTGGTAAAAATCGGTAAAGCCGTTTAGGAGGAGTACGGTAACTAACATTGTGACATGGAAATTTTATATATTAGATTAACTGGGTTCCCTGCTATTATTATATGCATATACAATTATAAACCTTCCTCAAGAATCATTCTGTCTACTAAAGACAATCGCAAGTAACAGGCAGCGGGAAGCGACTTTGTTTGATACTATGATTAACCTTTTGACCATGAAATGTTTGTAATTTTTTTGCTATGGATTTGAATTCTATTCCAATCACCATATACTTCGAAATAGCATGTCTCACGGTTTCATAATATGCGTAACATTGGTTATTAAAAGATGAAAGATAAGCATTGTGTAATTTAAAGTTTTCTACCACCTTCACACTGGAGTGGTTTATGTGATTCTTGTCTTGTCACGCGAGTCTGTAGCCGTACATGTTACGTCTGATGCATCACCGCCAAGCTGGTGGAGGTCGTTACTGTAAATTTAACACAATACATTGTTCGTTTCACTAAATAATTCCATTCATTCGCATTTCTATTCTAATCCGGACTTATGTAAAATATTCCATTGTTTCCATTGTATGACGTATGCGTGTTTGTGTGATATGATTGAGGTGATCCATTTTAATCTTTCCCGTATGATAGATACCTATATATCGCATAATTAGAACAGAAATGACCCAATAAGAAACATCTAGTTTTTGTAATTTAAGTTTTTTTTTATGTCTTAAGAGTCAATTTCATAAAATGACGAGGCGGATAAAAACAGAAATGAATGAGGAGAATGGAGGAGGGAGGCCTTTGTCCAGCAGTGGGACGCAACGGAGTCTAATTAAAAAAATTAAATGTCGAAAATAAATACATAAATATTACTAAAGCGGGGTTTAGACTAACAAGTTCTTGCCGCAAGTTATTGACCAAGTTCTTGCTATTACGTTTAGACTAAGTGCAAGGTTTCTTGTAGAAGTTGGCTTTGCAAGTGCTCTGAAAGTATTATCGCGCAAGTTCTTTCCAGACAGTTTACAGTAAGCAAGAACTTGCTGCAAAATTGCGCTAAATATTCCAAGTGAGTTTACACTAATTGCAAGTTTTATATAAAGCAATACTTGTGATAGTAAAATTCTAGAAGTTTTTGCAAGACTGTTTAGATGTATGTGAACATTGCAACAATTTTATTTTTGTTAATACCAAAAAGTAAGTATAGTCCAGGCGCTAGAGGTAGTTGCGTATGCATAATGTGAGTACCGAATTTCGCCAACGGATTTAAGTGAAGAAAAGGTCCAAGAAGAATAATGTGAATCTTGCCGGTCGATTTTTGGTCCATATTTTTTTACCCCCTCTTCTCTTATTCGTAAAGGGAATGTATTGAGTACACGATATGAAATATTTTTGTAATAATTTATAGTTTTTAACCCCTGACGCAAAAAGAGGGGCGTTATAAGTTTGACGTATCTGCATGTCTGTGCCATCATAGCTCCCGAACGAATGAACCGATTTCAGTTTAGTTTATTTTGTATTAGAGGTGTTTTACGGGCGAGTGTTCTTAGACATGTTTGATGAAAATCGATTGAACCGTTTAAAAGTTATGGGGGGTTAAAGTGGGGATTAAAAATTAAACTTGAATAAATGTGTCCAAGTGGGATATTAAAGCAAAGAGTTACACCACGTATATTAAATGAAAATTGGATAATTTGTTCAAAAGTTATGAGGGTTGAAAGTGGGGAAAAAAAGTCGACTCTATACAAATATGTTCAAGTGGAGTATCAAATGAAAGGACAAGACACCCACATTTAAAATCGGGGGATTTTTTTTGCTGACATCTTGCAGAACACAAAAAACTTATTTTGTTTACCAAATATAGTTCAAGTTCTTGCTGGAATATCAAAATGGCCGTTTACACATTTGACTTGTGTCAAGTTCTGGAAGTTGCAAAACTTGCTTATATAGCTTGCTGAACCCTGTTTACACTATTGTAAATGACTTTCAGAAGTTTTCTATCGCGAGTTTTATTGCATGTCTAAACAGGCCGGCTATTTTACTGCAAAATTTGCAGAAGTCGACTATATTTAAAGTTTACACATAAAAATTGCAGCAAGTTCGATGCACAGAGAAAACTTGCAGAAATGAACTTGCTACACGTTTACACAGCGATTTTGACTTGCAGAAGTCGACTTCTGCAAATTTTATTGCTAATCTAAACTCCGCTTAAGGACGGAAAGGTACATCAGGACTTGAAATGGAACCATCTCATTAAGTAAGTGTGCCTATAGTAATGTCATAATAGGCACTTGTATTACAGCTCTTATAAGCAACTGTATTCCATCGTAGACCACGTTACTGCTTAACCCCATACAGGTGGTTGTCAAACGCATGTAAATATAAATAAAAAAATGTTCTTCTATTGACTGCGGAAAATGTTCACCGAGAACGTATTTCTATCTTCTAAGACTTTTTCTATAAGCTTGTGCCAATCATTGTTGCCAGTGTCATGTGTGAAATAATAAATTACAGTAATTATTATGATGGAAGTCTACTGGAGCTCTGCATCGACGATGGGATATCACGACAATGCAAACGTCAAATCCTCACTCCTGCTTCTTTCCTCTAAGATAAATAAAACGTCTTCTATTAAAAAAACACACGTGTCACTGTGTTACTAACAGTTGATTATACTCCTCCAAAAAGGCTTGTCCGATTTTAATGACATTTTATAACTTTATACGGTCGTACAGTATTTTGCAATCTCCGCTCTCCTTTCTCTACCATTTTTATCACTATTATAAAATTGCTTGCTGCAGCTAGTTTCACTATAAAGAGATCCGATTTTATAGTGCATTTCGCTGTACATAAATATTTTAAAATTACCTACAATACTTTACTGAACAAAAAATATATACGACTCATCAAGAGAGTAAAGACCCTATAAACGTAACAACAATAATGTTATTTGTACTTTTTTTTGCTCATTCTTTATTCGTTTCCATAAAAAATGAGCCAAACCTAATCACAAAAGCGAGTTTCTAAAACGAAATGAGAAAAACTTTTCAATGATTACGCGCGGGGCGAATGTCACTCCGTACTGATATATATTTTATAAAAAAAAACTCATTTGACTCTTTCATGACAATGTTTCGGGGCTAAAAGGCATTAAAAAGCGAGAAGATAATGGCCTCGGTTCACCAATATATAAGCGAAATTAAATTTTGCAGGCAATTAATAACGCAGTGAAATCATCCTCTGTCAAATTTCATCAGATTTCGAATGGAGAATTAAATTCATTTTATTTGTAACAATAAAGATTTGCGGGAAAGGATTCGTCGGGCTTGAATTGTTATTGAATTTGCTTACACGAATATGTTATTGTATACTATTGTTGTGTGTGGTATTTATGTAGAATATTATACACCTTAATGTATAGAAAAGCCTTTCCATGTAATAAAATAGTCCCACTTTTTATGACAAAATTCGAGGTCTTATTACAGAATTTAAAACTCTATATACAGAATTTAAAACTTTATAAACTACATTAATCTGTATTGATAGTCCAAGGGATGAACAAATTAGACATTACGTGGCACGCGACACGCGTGGCGTTTTGGTATTGAAAGTTAACTGATGGAAGATGAGAGCATGCTCACACTTAAGTAGGAACCAGCTTCTTGTTGTGGACACCCTATCAAGTACGCTACTGTACTTGCTTACACACTACTATAGAGATCGTTGGAAAATATGATTAATATTTTTAAATGCCATGTATTAAAATGTATATGAATGCAGATAAAACGAAAGGGGCCTTAGTCCAACTCTTTTGTATTTGCGTATATTGTAACTGTTTATACTTAAGAGAGCAATAAAGATACTTGAAGAGTCTAGGAACGTGTTCAAGAAATTCTACTTTTCCTTACAATTTATTATTAATCTCTTTTCTATTCCGGTCGGTCCGAAAATATCCCACCTGTCAATACTAATGGTTTACATTAAGTACGAGAATGGGGATCGTATAAATATTAATTTAGGGAAAAACCTTAAATACTTCATTGTATTAAATTATTAGCCTTAATCCGACTGATATTATAAATGTAGGCCCAGATAATGTTGCTATATTTTGTTGTTATTAATGTTGACCCCCGACGCAAAAAGAGTTGTGTTATATGTTTGACTTGTCTGTCTGTGGCATCATTACTCTTGAACTAATAAAGCTATTACAATAAAGGTTTTCTGTTTGAAAGCTGATTTGATCGAGATTGATTTTTAGCCATGTTTAATCGATATAGAGGTAGGTTCACCCACTCAAATGTTGAAAGTGGGGATGAAAAATTTTACTTGAGTAAATAGTCCAAGTAATAACGTATCAATCGGCTCGACACAAATATTTAAAATGGGGGGTTTTGTAAAGTTTTAATTGCATTTGCATTTGGTATTTCACATCCCTCGATTTACCTGGGCTGCTATCATGAAACCCTTACTTCCTTATTATGAAACTACCTTTGAAAAATTATCGTATTTTAAGCGACTTCAAATAAGGAGTCTTTCTCAATTCGACAAAATGCTTTTTTATGTTTGTTCGCTTACTTAACTTAAATTAGCCGTCTAAGAACAGATTTTAGAAAAAAAAAAGATTTTGATGTTGTTTTTGTTTTTGCTCAGAAGATATTTCCAGGATGCAAATGGGAGTGCGATGCGAATACGGTCGAAATTAATAACCTCCTTTACCTTGATGAAGAAAGTATTCTTACAAATACAATCTCTAACCGAGGTTTTAAAAGACACTACGAACTATTTTGATATTAACAAAATGTGCCAATAATTGATGCCTGTGTTCGTAATGAAAAAAAAAAATTGCAGCAATAATTATGACAAAAGCCTGAGACACTGCGATGTATTTTCATGCTAACAATATGAACGCGACTGAACCCACGCTGCTGGTCTTCTGGAATGTAATAATATATTGGTTTTCTGAAATTTCATGTAAATATTAATATCAACAATAGTTCAGCAACTCCCAGTACAAACTTCCTCGAGAACAGCCATTAATTAGAGCGACCATAAGCAAGGATTTCAGACAGCGTTCCCGTTGTCTAGAATTAATAATATGGATAATTAATAGTACCTAAAATAAATTCTGTATTTTGAATGGATGCGTGGGTGAGATGTTTGTTACGTTCACGTAAAAAGTAGTGGATGGATTTTGTGAATATACGCAGTATTGTTACTTACTACGTTACTTGTAAGACATAGAAAAAATAAAATTGTTAATATTTTATTGGTGATAGACACACTGTTATTTTAGGTTAAATAGGTTCATTTAAACTTGCACGCAAATAGTATTTTTTTTAAAGAAAATTCATAATTGCCTCAATTTTTATCCAATGAGGAGTTTAAAAAAATCAATTTGGAAATGAAAGAGAAACGAAAGAGTTTCGCGTTCAAATACGTTTTAGTGTGTTGATTGTCTTCGGACGCCCTCTTTTGTGTTTTTTTCCAAATATAACTATTAGTTGCGAAGTCTACCCTATAAAATCGAGACCAAAACGGTATATGATCTAAAATCTAGACCAATAAAAACATTTGCTCTATAAATTACTCCTGCTGTTATACTAGTACATACCCGTTTTACTATCAGTAACCTAACCGTTTATATTGCAGTCTAGCTTATAGGTATTTCACAGAGCAAATTAAACTTGCCTTATGGAAATTGCCTATTAAATATTGCGGGTAGGGTTTGCATTAATTTGTATTTAGATGGGAACCCTTATGTTGAGTGTTTATTATATTAGTTAAATGTTAAGAATATTGCCAATGGAATTCTGTTCATAATTGCTTTTGAGTCCCGCTTGCCAGTGTTAAAAATTGGCTCGTTTGAATTATATCTAGGGTTTTCTTCATTTAAAGAAACAGGTGTGTTCTTGAATAGAGACATATCGTAGCAGGTGAACGTTGATATAACTCTACCTTCTTTTGTTTTTTTTTATGTAGCCTGTGTTGTGTCCCACTGCTGGGCAAAGGCCTCCCCCCATTTCCTCCACTCATCCCTGTTTTGGGCCACCTCGCGCCACCCCGGCAGGTGTCGGTCCAGGTCATCACGCCATCTCCTCTTTTGTTTACGGACGAAAATCCGTCATGGATACCCAGGGGAGCGACTGAGTTATGTCGGACTCGTACTGACTATACCCGGCAGCCATCGGCGGTACATGACGGGTGACTCCGGGGTCTCCAAAGAACGCCTTTTTGTACTATGCGGTGCAGGACGGTATCTTGAGACCACACCTTGCTATTGCTTCTCAAAAAGAGATCATCTCTCTACCTACTCTTTTTGAAAACAGTGTTACGTAGGTATAGCGTTTAAACCACACTACACACTTTAGTACACAGGGGAAAGTTTGTGACTGTATGTTTGGCACTTCGTCCTTTCTGGGCTGAAGTGAGTTTGAAGTCGAACCTGCAACTGTCGATCAGTCAGGCAGAGGTGTCCCGAACCATCTAGGTCGTCAAAACAAATCATCTACGAAACGAAATTAAGTGAAATTGTTATTTTACGATTATCTTAGATGTATAGGTACCTAATGGGCATGTGTGCACCATCGTAGACCACATTGCTGTGGTCAAACGCTTGTTCATAGTGATAAAAAAACCTCGTATGTAAATATAGACGTATATTTACATACCAGGTTTCTTGCAACTAGTTAAAAACCACAATTGTCTAACAAAATGCTAAAAATATTGTTCAGTCAATCTTCTTTGTAGAAGACAAGGAAACATGAAGAAGTTACAACGACAAAGTTATTTACTTTCTGAGAAATATTTTTTTTACGGATGATCCGTTTCCACTGCTCTCCAGTAGTAAGTCTGAGATACTTTTTGTCATAACCAGGAAGATTTACATAAATAATAGCTGCCATAAAGCAATAATAGAGAGAAATGGGTCAAGTTTACTCACAAAGGTTTCCGCAAGCTTATCCTCGGGAAACTCGGCTTGAATTTCACGATCGGCATGGACTAGTGATCAGAACACCTACTTCTAGGCGGTCGTGAGTTCGATTCCCGCAGTCATCGCCGACATAATCCTTACTTCCTTACTAATATTATAAATCGGAAAGTGAGTTCGTTTGTTTGTTCCGCTTTCACGCCGTAACTACGATTGATTTGAAATTTTGCATACGTAAAGTTAGAAATCCAGATTGAATAATAGGGTACTTTTCATCCCGGAAAAATGATATTCCCGAGGGAAACTGGATTTTTGCGTAGGAATGATAAGTTTTCTTATAGTTGTCCTTTATTGGCGATGTGCGCGACGGTGGCGACGTGTAGCGTTTACAACATTTGCGGAAGCTGTCAAATAATAACAATGTTAACATTGTTAGTTTTCTTTGCAAATATAAATAAAACCAACAATTAAAATAGTATTGTTGACAATATTATATAAGTGAAATTTATTCAATACATACATACATACACTTCACGCCTGTCTCCCAGAGGGGTAGGCAGAGACTACAGATCTCCATTTGTCACGGTCCTGACATACCCCTTTCGAAATTTATTCAATAGTTTGTAAAATTAATATTATAATAAAAACCGGGTTTGAAACTATTACACATAATATTAGTTTACAACCACAAACTGAGATAAAATGCAATAAATTAGTATTAGCCGAGCATGTAAGAACGCAACACGATAAAAAGTTAACAACGCAACAACAGTCATGGCCCATTTCTTTGCTTTGATTTTGTACTGCAATCAACACTTGACAGCTGATCATCCGCATTTGTTTCCAATTTCTGCCGTGATGTGCGCTGCGGTCGTTATCTCTCTGCCATTACTCGCTTTGCACATAGCCAAACCGAAGTCCACGCGGGCGAAGCCGCGGGTGGAAAGCTAGTGTTTTATATATCAGAAGTCATGAGCGAGGCATTTGTTGTGTGCGTCTGAGTGTTTAATCTATCTATTATATTATATCTATTTAAAAGTATTTATGTAAGCATATCAGTCTCTGGCACTAATACTGTACAGTTTATCCTAGTTTGGGGTCAGGTGTGTGGACAGTGTGTGAAATGCGTTAATTAATTATCTATCCGTCTGTGTGTGTCGAAATAAATAAATGTCTACGCCTATGTCTAAGGGCCTTACTAATAATGGCGGAATTGCTATTTCGAAGATATGCAAAGCTCAACTTAACTTGTCAGTTGTATGTCAAATACGGAATAACCAGTTCAAGTAGACCTGTAATAACCGTTGTATAAGTGACAACGCGTTTATTGGTAAGGGGGTAAATGTCCAGGGATATTTTTATTTAATTGCCCGTGGGATTTGTAGGTTATTAAATCAAGGCGGAAACCAACAATGGCAACATTTTGTGATGAGAAAACGCGCAGGTCGACGGCAGCGGCTGTGCTGGCGTAAATGAACTTTTGACTAGGGATTACGGCTGTTTGGTTTGAAAATTTACTTTGAATAAACGAGATTGTTGTCTGCACGTTCCTTTATTGACGATACTTGTTTGTTGAGTCATTAAATTGAAATAAATAAAACTTTAGGTAAATAAAATGCTGCTTTTTGAATTTTTGGCGCGAAATTAACCAAAGTTAAGCATTTGACGTTCCTTGTTATCGACGGCCGGCATGGACTAGTCGTCAGGACATCTACCTCTAGGACGACGGACGCGGGTTCGATTCCCGCCACGGACATATTGCTTTAGTGATGAGCTGAGGCATTTGTTGTGTGCGTCTGGGTGTTTTATTAATCTATGTATGTATTTAAAAGTATTTATGTAATTGTATCAGTCTCTGGCACATAAATAATAAATAAATAAATAAAATATTTATTTATTTATTTTGTTTGTTGGATGTTTCGACACAGATACATGTCCCGTGGTCAGCTCGGGACACCGGTCTATATTATTACTTTTAAATGCATTGTTAACCCTTAATCAGACAAGGTTGTGGTGGATTTTGGACTCTATCGGCGTTTGTTATTCTAGTTACTGACTCCATCACTTAAACCCGGGTGATGTTTATCATAAAATCTAGCTTTTAAGTACAATGTGCAATAATTGTTTAATTTTTAAATAGGTATGTGTCCTGTAGTGTTACATACCTTATGTGACTATTCTGTGATAACTTCTCTGAAATCTTTAGATAATTCCAGTGAAGACATTCAATAAGGTTCAAAGTATGTGTTGGTCAAGTGGGAATATAGTAGCCGTTGTTTGGTTTAATAAAAGAAAATGAAGTAAAATCAAAATACCAGATTGGTGACGTCCTGATGGAAAGTTGCGTAAAAACGGAAACTCGGTACTCGAAACGGAAAATCGTGGATGAAATAGATGTATGAATATCGATGAGGCGAAAGGGGTATGTCAGGACCGTGACAAATGGAGATCTGTAATCTCCGCTTACACCTTTGAGAGTATTGGCGTGAAGTGTATGTATGCATGTATGTATTATTGATTCATACAAATAATTTCCGGCGATAAATGCGAGGGGAAGCAATTGAGATCTCTATAAGGATGAAAATAGGCTTGAATTTGTCGTGCAAAGGCGGCAATAGTCCCAATTGAGAAGATGAAGGTAACTGATCAATGATAAATAACATATAATTTACTATATCTCGTAATGGAATAACATGCATATTATACCTTAACTATAGTTTATTTTCCCTAATATACTGTTGATGACGTACTAAACTTTAAGATCATAACGTTATTTCCTAGTACATAACTTTACTGACTCATCGCCGTCAAAAGGCAAGGATTTTTTTATATTGATTAGTTACCTCAAAACTCTGGACCGGGTGAACCGAGTTGCATAATCGTTTTTTGTTTGGTCCCATTAATATTTAGTTCAGTTCCGACAATGTCATTCATGAGTAAAATAAGAAAAGTCTTAATATTTTACTTGTTCCTTTTTCATTACAGTTTTTTATGAAAGTTATATTAATATAACTTGAAACAAATTTTGCTCAAAAGCTACGATGTAGCTTTAAAACCGTCCAGCTTGTTAATTGTGTATGATTCGGAGTGAAATGTACGAAGCTAAGTTCTATGTTTAAACAGTTGGCAGGAACCAAAACAATTCAATTATGTCGGTACGTCTATTTCTACAGCATTATGCCACTCGCAATCTCAGATTGAACCTGGATTAAAGCTCAATGGTACATCCATCGCTCTCATAAAGCTCCGTCAACAATAGAGCTGTTTAATGTAACAGTCTGTAGACTAATGTTTGCAGAGACCTAACCGGAGACTAACAGTGCAAAACAGGATTAATTCTTAGCACTATGCCTGTTTTGTTGCTTACCCAAAAGAAAGCTTTGAAAGCTATTTCGACCCCTTTAATTTAGGCTGATGTGGTTCAAGTACGTTAAATTGAGTTTAAATATAAATTATGGAGAGGATGGATGACAGTCAATTAATGAAAAATATTTATATGAGTGATGTGGCCGGGTTAGTGGAGGTCGACCCAGTAGAACATACATCGACCAGATTGGTGATGTCCTGGCGGAAGATGGCGTGAAAAGTACTCGAAACCGGAGGTCATATAAATATACTTATAAAATACACTTCACGCCTTTAATCCCAAAGAGGGGTAGGCAGAGGCACTTGCTAAAGCAAGTACCCACGGTTCACCAAGCGTATTTAACCCAACGTGACAGGGGGTGAGCCCGTCGCCGTTATAGGGTTCACACACCTTGTGGTGTGCGGGTTTCATCACGGTGTTGTCCTTCACCGTACGAGCGGTGCGTTGCGTACATAGGCTCTGAAAAAGAGTCCCATTGGTACACGTCCAGTAGCCGGACTCGAACCCGATATTATCGTGATGTCAACTAAATGCCAGTGAAGAACTTTTTGAAAAGAATGGAACGTCCCATTTTTTCCGTGATAAATTTAGTTAGGGAAGACCTTTTTAAATCCATTTTGAACGTCTCACACTACTGGTATATGAATAGTTATAACTGAAAATGTCTGTTATCAAAATTCTCACCCTTGTTGCCGGTCTCACACTGTATATGAACACTGGAGTCAATTTTCATTCCCAAGAGCATAAACGCTCGCAGAGATCCCATTTAACCCTTTAAGCGCGCAAACTGACATGTGACTTCCGATTTGAGATCTGTGATTGAATACTGTTTTTCGATGCCCGGCCGTGCCGCTCAACGAAAGTGCAAAAAAATATGTACTTATAAATGGCGCTCTCTTGTTGCTTGAGCAGTTAAAGATCCATTAGCGAACGGTGCAAACCGTACCCGGGGGAAAAAAAACATAGTGCTTATGTTAAAATACATAAATATATCATACGTGAACGCTATTTCGACCCCTTTGATACAGTCTAATGTGGTTCAAGTACGTTGTTTCAATTGATTAAATTGAGATTAAA
Organism: Conopomorpha cramerella; assembly: GCA_012932125.1. Lineage (NCBI taxonomy): Eukaryota > Metazoa > Arthropoda > Insecta > Lepidoptera > Gracillariidae > Conopomorpha > Conopomorpha cramerella. Next base: position 5,295 of record SJJU01039669.1, on the reverse strand, counting down.
TATAAATTACTAGTGGACTCGACTGTCGTTGTCCTGTCTTAACTATTAATATGAATATAAAAATAGGATAACCACCAGGGCGGCCTAGGCCCTAATAAATGGCGCTAGAAAATATGTACTTATAAATGGCGCTCTCTTACTGCTTGAGCAGTTAAAGATCCATTAGCGAACGGTGCAAACCGTACCCGGGGAAAAAAAACATAGTGCTTATGTTAAAATACATAAATATATCATAGTGTGAACACTACCTAATCCCGCTGAATTAACACTGCATATATTTGCATTTCAATACGATACTGTCAGCGGTAATAGACACTCCGACGCTTGTTTACTTGGCTAAGTAGACTTGCGCGTGGTACCGGAGCACTTACAATATACCCACATGGTGGCTCTAAGCAATAGTGTGTGAGCAGGATATGATTAAAAAACGTGGTACGTTCAGCCAATATCATGGTCCACAACATGATCTTGCCACCCTAAGGTTGTTGTCTTTTGAAGGACATGAATTGGATGTACATAGAATAGTTCATATATGACATAGGTTCATATTTTCGCAGTCACATAACTTCTTTATTAAAGGTATACCTAAATATCATTGTAGTTCCACAAGAAGAGTCATCAAAATGGGGAATTTTCTTTGACCTTTTTCTCACAGATTTTCGGGCGGAGAACTGTCATTACTGTCATACTTTCCAAGCAAAGTTTGACAGTAATGACAGTTCTCCGCGAAATGCGGAATTTTCTTTGACTTTTTTCTGGGAGATTGTTACAGATAGAGGACAGATTCTCTGTCCGAAAAACGCCAAAGAAATGAGAGGTTTTCTGATAGCTTCAAATATGTCAAAAGTAGTTCCAAAACATCTCACAGATGGCGCTAAACAGACACGATCTTAAGGAGAAACTCATTTTAGAATTGTCAACAAAAAATTAAAAATATGAAATGACAACCCTGTCTAGGTAGTGCCATCTATTGACATTTCTTAGAACTGTAATAAGCCACCTGTCAGAAAACCTCCCATTTCTCCATCGATAGACTACCTTTTTTTCCGACTGTACCTGCATGGGTTAGGTACAATATTATTAACGCAATAGTTAGATGGAACCCTAAGTTCGAACCGTCCAGATATATATTCTAAATCCGTCTTTATCACTCCCAGTGGGTTTGACGGCGCAAAATAGATATTTCAAAACAAGAATAGATATTTTGAATGCAAGATATAAGTGAGTGTGTAAAGTTACTTCTTGACGCAAAAACTACTAAGTAAACGGATTTTGATGAAACTTGTCGAGAAGATGTCGGGAACTCTGCAATCGCGAGGTTGTGGATGACTTTCTGTACTACGCAATGTACTCTGGGTCTCTTATTCAGAGCTTATGTAACCTAGCCAGATCACGACGCCCGCAAATCACAAGGTATGTGAACCCTGAAATGGCGATGAGCTCCCGTGCGTGGCATTTCCTGACACGTTCACGTTGGGTTAATCGTGGACATTTGCTCAGCAAGTGCCACTGCCTACCCTGCTTTGGAAATAAAAGGCATGAAGGGTACCCTATCTATTTTTTAATTAAAAGACGAAAAAGGCCCTATTTACCCAGTTTTCACGATTTCCTATTTTTTCTTATTTTAACTTGGAATGTTATGTAGTTAAGTAATATTGTTACGCCCCGGGGTCGAGAAACAACGGCTAGAATGCCGTAGAGGTACGTCGAACATTCGAGAGGCCTAAAGAACATTCCAGTATCCAAGTCGACGCATACAAGCCACTACACAGTGCCTATATGCGTCAGAATGTAGTAGAAGGATCTCGAACGAAAGATCGAGAATAGTGTGGTATATTTCGGAAGCCACAAGTACACAAGTACTTACCTTACCTCGCCACAAGTAGGTATAAACCTACTTACCTACTGTTGGGTGTAGGTATAAACACGCGAGCCGTCGACGCGACTCACAAGTAGGTATAAATCTACTTACCTACTGTTGGAGTAGGTATAAACACGCGAGCTGGCCGACGCGACGGTTTAGGTATTTAATTATTATTATTAGAAGTCGACTCGAGAATGTACCTGAACCTACTCGAATGTTCTGGATTGTGTACCGTTTGGTATATAAAGAGCGACGATCGAGTCGGCGGGACAGTTTCAACTAAACAGCGATACAGGGAACATCAAGAGTGAAAATTAAAGAGAGTTGACAAGTGATTGTGTGATTGTAAAAGTGTTTATTAGCGGTTTTAGTTTAACGATTGTAATTAGTTTGTGTAATTACAGTGCCGAATAAAGTGTAATTCTTGATTTTCGTAACAGTGTCATTTTTCTATCGGTACCCACCCCCCACGTACGTAACAATATGTTTGCTCCGAGTCAAATCAATTTGGAACTCAATTTTCAAGCACATATTCCCAACTGATACAGCATTTTTTTTAAATTATCTTTTTAGTGAAATTTTTTTTTTCACTTTTTTGCAACATTGGCTTTTCTCTCAGTCTATAGAAGCACATGTGCTTCTATAGACTGAGAGTTCAATAGAGTGCATGTATGCACTCTATTGAACAGTATTTTTTATAAAAGATTTGTCCTCGGCTGTATCGAGTGGAATATTGTGTTGGCTTAATACAAAGTATTGTGTTACGATGACGTGGCATTGATTAAGCATGATTATACAGATACGGGGAGAAATTGGTCTACCACCTTCGTAGGGTGTAAAACTAATTTACCAGACTAGCACCGATGTGGGATGTAAATTTATTCTAGCTCAATTTTAATTAGTGATATAGGTTTAAATGTAGTAGATAGTTTTAACCGAATAGTGCAAACACAGTCTATTCTAGCAATAGACCACCAATACAACACAGCAAAGTAAGTAAACCCGGTTTGCGTCTACTTTCATAGTGCGAACCGCAAGGATGAGGAATGACTTGCCGGAGTCTGTGTTTCCTGCGCAGTATAGTCTGAAGGTCTTCAAGTCGCGTTTGAATAGGTACCTAATGAACAAGTGTACTCCATCGTAGACTGCATCGCTGCTTAACATCAGGCAGGATGCTGGTCAATCGCTTGTTCACGCTTCATAGTGATAAAAAAACCCTCGGTGTTGATAGGAACTGAAACTAGCGGAGCTATTGTAACATCATCTCTCTAAGTCATGTCAGTCCAACGATTGATCCATAAATAATACATACATACATACACTTCACGCCTGTCTCCCAGAGGGGTAGGCAGAGACTACAAATCTCCATTTGTCACGGTCCTGACATACCCCTTTCGCTTCATCTACATTCATACATCTTTTCGTACATGACCTCCGGTTTCGAATACTTTACACGCCACCTTCGGCTAGGACATCAGCAATCTGGTCAATATATGTCCTTCTGGGGCGACCTCTACTATGTATACCTATGTACCGTGGATTTCAGTGATAAGTATTGTAGGGTCTAGAAGTTGGGAAATTACTTTAAAAACAATGAAACACAAAATTTATTCAAAAATATCTTTATAAATATTTCACGACGATTTTTATACAAATATCTAACGTCTATCAGATTCACACATATCTAATCTAATACAATATACAATGAGTATTTTAATATTATTACAATTATACTTTATATGGAAGTAAAATTATTTATTACAATTACTGAGTATTATGCTTCTGAAGCATGAAGATATTTTAAATACTTTATTCAATTAAATATTTTCAAATCACAATTAAAGATTTTCACAACGACACATTCTTATTAGGGGATAGCTTTTTCAACAGTCAAATAATATTAGTACTTATTATGTGCTGAATATGTCTCCGGGCCTGATTCCTAAAAGGTATTAAGTAGCTGACCCGGCGTTATTTGCCAATATGCATTATTAACAGTGTTTCCCTGCTACTATATGTATGTTAGTATAAACTTCCACCCTTTTTTGCCACCTTAGGGGACAAATTTCATAAAAATCTTTCTTATCTCACGTAAACGGACATTTCAGTTTGACATATATGGATATTGTGAAAAACGTCTCTCTGTCAATTAAATTACAAGTAAAAAGTAAATGTACAGTTGAAAATTATTATTTACTAGCTGACCGACAGGCGTTGGAAAGTTTAACTCTAAAAAAAACTTTTAAACTTAAAAAAAATCGTTTAACTTTAAAAAAAATATCTATAGTTATTGGAATCAGTACAAAAAAAAAAAACAGTTAGCAACATTGGTCTTGTCGTTCACGTGTGATGGCGTGGTCAAGGAAAATAGGAATTAAGTTTTGTTACGTTTTATGAAACTAAATTTTATCTGACTGTTGAATAAAATTGCTTTTAGTAGTATAGTTTATACAAAATTATTCAAAGATCGTGAAATGAGAGCGTTTTATTGTTTGACCTTACTTACTATTTTCTTTTTACCTATTTGGGGAAACGGTTTATGATTTGTTACAAAAAAGGTGTTAATTAAAAAAAAATATTGAGTTTTTAAATTATCAAAAATATTCTGTTTCTCAAATAAATAAAAATAAAATTTGAAAACTTAGTTTGACAGAGGGACTTTTTGTGATTCTATAATCTAGTCCCTATCACATTGTTTTTTAAAAAATGGCCGCACTTTACGATCTTTGCCTATTTAGAGTTTTATTATTATATTTATACAAAATTACACAATTAAATTAAGTACACCGTTAACAGAGTTACACAGAGTCTTTAAAATATTTAATTTCTATGAACAACAAACTTTTAATCTTTGAGATACAATTTATTTAAATATAATACATATTTACAAATAATTTATTTACAATTTCAGAAGCGTGTTACTTCCCGTCACGAGATTACTCTATGAGTGAAATTTATTTTTTTAATTGTATAAAACAAATAAATTAAATACTTTTATATTTGTTATTTAAAGAACACACGACATTAGGTAGGTACCTTATGACTAGGTTTTATTATAATTTATCTATTCACTAAGCGCTCTCTGTAAGTTAAGATGATTCTTAGGTAATTATTATTCTTTGTCTGACTCTAATGGTATGTGTCAAAAAGAGACAAAGCAATCGAGCATTAGGACGCATACATACAGTCTTCTTTCTGTATACGGCCGTACATATGCATTGGATTTTTCTCTCAGAATAGATGCGATTCTTAAATTTATGAGTATATATTTAGGTAGGTGCATTTATGAACAGGTATTTATAAACCAGTTTGTGTAAGATATCTTATAATATCCTCCTTACCTACTACCCTACTTAATCAAACTGTTGCAAAATTTTAGTAGACTTTGACATATACAGGGTGGATATAATTTGACATGTTACGTTTAAATA
>SJJU01039657.1:0-14025 GCA_012932125.1 Conopomorpha cramerella | reverse complement strand
AAGATTAGACCAAACACAACTGGACTTGCAAGCCGTGTACCACCTTCAGACTATTCCTGATACACTGAAATTGTTAAGTGTAAAAGTGTTCACAAAAAACCTTAGTACTTTGTTCCTATAAAAAGCCTATCCCACCAAAAACATTCTGTAAAAAAACTAGCCAAGTCTCGATGGAGCTCTCTCTCTAAAAAGTAATGAAATCTAAACAAAATCGTTGCAAGTTTAATGTTCCTTACTGCGATTTCGTCATTATTATAATTAGTGTTGTGTGACTTGGCCGATTAAGGGTACTCAAGGGCACAGAACCTCCATTTAGATTATTCTACCAAAGATTTTTTTAAGATAACTTTAAGTAGAGATAGAGTATAGAGTAGAAGATTTAAATGTAGAGCTCATTAAATCTTATGTATCTACTTTGTATGACACAATAAAGAATAAATACTGAATACTCTTTTCCACCCAAATGTATGGAAAATTATGTACTTCTGGATTTACCCTGATACGCATTATGGGACAGAAGTTATTGTCTCTTACTCTTTCACTCCTGTATGTTTTCCGTATCGTTGTCTCGTTTCATTTTAAACGTCAGTTTATATTTGCAGGTATAGTTGTTTTTGTTCTGAAGTTGTTAGCGTCGGATTGACATTCGACACAGAAACTAGTAGTGACCTCTATCATATATCAAAAAGGAAAATGAGTTTAAAAACGTCTCATTGTCTCTGCCCAGGGGTTGAAAGGTATAAATGTAGGTTTTTTTTATCACTATGAACAAGCGTTTGACCACCATCCTGCCTGTTGTTAAGCAGCGATGTGGTCTACAATAAAGCACACTTGTTCATTAGGCACCCGCGACTTGAAGATCTTCAGACTGTACTGCGCAGGAAACACAAACACATAAGTACCATAAATACCTCTAAATCATAGTAGGACTTGTTTGTCTAAGAGATATGCAGGGCTCTGTGCCCTTCGCCCCATTTCATAGCTGGCTCACTACGTAAGAATACACCTATTTCGTAGGTCTAATTAATCTATTCCCGTGCCGTAGCCAGCTACCAAATCCAGTTACGAAATAAGACTAAAGGGCTCCGTGTACCCCGAGCTATGCTAGGACGTAACTAAGTGAGAATTTGTAAGTATATTACTGGTTTTTTTAACGCATCGGCGGAAAAAATAGACACAATAGATGTTTTATTGTTAAGACGCCTATAGGCATTTACTGTCCGGGAAAGAGTTAAAATACTTAAAAATGGAATTCGTACTTAGACTAATTCTGGCTTAAAATGACTCGAAATCTATCACAGATAAAACTCTAACGATAAAGTGTCGATTTGGGTGCTGTAATATCAATTCTTCTAACTTGCAACTAATTCCCACATAAAACACAAACGAGCTATTATTCTTTAGAATTGTGCATTATTCAAAAAAAGGTCCGTTCAATATAAGCTTCGTGGACAAACGTTGTCGATTTAAGACAATAGACGTTTTATTGTTATCTTGGTACAGGCGGGATGTGTCCTCCAGAGTGTTAAGTAAGTACCTAAAGTTTATTGTTTTACTATTGAACCTTATTGTATTATAATAATATGCTTTCTATTATTATAAAGAATGAGAAAAATTACATTGTTTTTATGGGAATGTATTCTTTATTAAAAGGTTAATACAAAATCTATCTGTGTGCATAATGGCCGGTACTTTCGGGTGGCAGCATAGCATTTCCACAAGGCCAATCAATAAGAACTTCAATGTATAACGTTTTGCGTCGTATAAATCACTACATATAATTATCATGAATTTATTACATGGTATAAAACAAAGTCGGCTCTTGCTGTCCTATTTTTGCTTAGATCTTTACAACGGCGGAACAGATTTTTATGCGGTTTTCTTTAATAAATAGAGTATTTTAGAGGAAGGCATCTGTATAATATATCATGCATGTATATAATATACATTTGCCGAGTCATCTAGTGGTAGTATAAAACATTATATTCATATTAATTTTCAGTCTACCACCATAAGATACAAAACTCATAAACATAACATACAGGAAGGAAATTTCCTCAAAATCAAAACTTATAGACCACATTCTTGGCAGACTGTAGTAGTGTGTTAGTATAAAGGCCAGACTTTCTTTCTTCGTCAAAACAGTTTTTTTGGGTCAGCGCAGGAAATTAGCAAGGTCATAAAGTATCGCGAATTCTCGGCTTATTAGCTTAGCATACAAAGGACAGCCTCCGTGTAGGGTTTAGTGTTGTTAACGGTGAATACCGTTATGCAGACCTCTTTGTATGTTAAGCTTGAATTTATGTTATCTTTGAGACACACTTACTTACTTAATTGTTTTTTTTAAATTCAAAATAACAATGAGCAAAGACTGCGTGGGTGTTCGTTGCAGTGATGAGAACTGACCTACCTATTTGCCTCATTACGTTTGGCAGAGAATAGAATACGTTTGGCGCTAAAATAGACAATGTACATTGTATAATCTTAAAGAAAAAAGAACAAAACTCTACCCGGTCTAGTCCTTTACTTAAGCGATGTTTTAAAGTTCCCCTTAAAAATTAAACCTACACAGATTCTTATCTCGGGGCCTCCGCTAATAAAAGTATATAATCGTCAACTAAACTAATAAATAAACTACTTAATATTATTACTATATGACATTATTTTACGCGTCTAAGCGTCTGTGGTCCAGTTGGTCGGATACTTGTATTGTAACCGAGAGGTCGCGGGTTCGAGTCCTTCTACTGGACGTGTACCAATGGGACTCTTTTCAGAGCCTATGTACGCAACGCAACGCTCGTACGGTGAAGGACAACATCGTGATGAAACCCGCACACCACAAGGTGTGTGGAACCTATAACGGCGATGGGCTCACCCCCTGTCACGTTGGGTTAAATACGCTCGGTGAACCGTGGGCATTTGCTTATTATGCCTCTGCCTACCCCGCTTTGGGATTAAAAGGCGTGAAGTGTATTTATTTTTTATTTATTTTATTTTATACTTTTACGCATCGCAAGTGATAGACTTCAAGCGACCAGACTGTACTAATGACCGATACATTTTTTATCAAGTTCTCTGAGGCAAAGAATCATCTCAGATAATAGGTACCTATACGTTACTACACTCAGTAAGCACATAGTTTCCATAAACTAATATTCAACGCCATTAAATAATCACGATCTTGTTTATCAACAAAATTATTATTTCGTTAGATGTATATCTGTAAGGTAAGGACTATTTCGCAGTTACGTTTTAATTACCTACTACATTTTATGTGATCCTATATAGTAGCAGTTTTTGCTTCATTTATAAGGCAAGGAAATATTACAAAAAAGTTTATTGGGACATGGTGTCGTTTGAAGACCAAAATAAAACGTTTGACAATTTTTTTATGTTAGTTAAGTCTGTATAAGTAACTGACTTAGAGAGATTTAGGTGGTAAGTAAGTAAATACATGGTATTTTCCACAAATAGTTGTTTTTTTGTTTCCACCACTGTCTAATGGGGAATTTTCAAACACCAAAAGTTTCTTATCTAGATGTCGCTAGTAGATATCCAGGGGCACTACTGTCAGTTATATCTTAGTGCGATTTGGGTGAGTTATGTAGACTCAGATACTTTTGTAACATGTAGACAAATAAAAAAAAATACTGTCGCCTTCAAGACGGACTACTTGAAGTTAATAATTTCGTTGACATTTGTCCCCCTAATACAACTAGCGCCATCTGTCATAACTAAGAGAAACAGGGGCCCTGAAAAGTCCCCATTAGGAAAAAATATACATATACATACTTAACGTATTTTAATCAGGCAGAGACAGTGTTTAAACAAATGGATTTAGATCTATCGCCGTTACCGAGTTCATACACCTTCTGTATACAGGTTTTATCACTATGTTATGTTTGTTGCTGTATGTCCTTTACCGTATGAGCGTTGCGTAGGGTACCTACATAGGGTCTGAAAATGAGATCCCAGTATCCAAGGTTCTACTAAGCCGGGCCTCGAACCCACAAACTTCGGATTGCGAGCCTAAGTACATGACGACTAGGATATAGATGCTCTCCGCATAAGAACAAATTGACTTAAATCCAAAAAGGACGAATTTGTCTGCAAAAACATCTTTTTTATTAAAACGAAATGCATTAACGAGAGGACCCAATGGTCGTAGGAACGTTTTTGGGCTCGTCAATATGAACAATTATTACTAAGGCGACAACGGGGGAAAACGAATAAAATTGTTTCATCTCCATACAAAACAGACACGAAAATATGAGAGAGGATATTTTTGTGTGGGGATGAAAAAAAAGTTGTTAGAATCGTAAAAGTTGTTATCGTCTCGAAAAAAATTTAAATGTTTTTCGTATTTATGAGTCTAACAACGTTAGACCATTGCTCGGGGAACTTTTACCTGTATATCTGTGGGTACTTGCTTTAGCAAGTGCCTCTGCCTACCCCTCTTTGGGATTAAAGGCGTGAAGTGTATTTATTTTTTTTTATTTATTTACCTACTCCGATGCTCACGAGGACAACTGTGAGGTTATTTAGAACTCGCACCCACTCGCACGTTATAGCTAGAGACCCAACACGGGCAGTGGCTAACAGCTTACAAAATAATATTACAACGTTAAATCAAAAACGTTGGATAAACTAGAGAAACTAACTCACACCATTGTACTAAACATTTTTTTCCCACAATACCCTATGACTAACACGAAAAAAAATCACTTCTTCATATAAGCTGGCAATTAGCTGATCTTTGAGTGATACATTGATTTCTTTAACGTAGGGATCCTTGGGGAAAGCAGTTTATTATCATGGGACGACTGACTTTCTCTAGTTTCTTCAACGTTTCTGATTTACGCTTTTTTCTCTAACGTTGTAATATTATATTGTAGTTATAGTTTGCTCGCTGCCTCCATGTATTGCGGTTCCCGGACATTGTAATTGTTTGCGATGCTATGTTGATGGTTAATCTTGTATAACGTAAAGCTACAGGAAGTAATTGCACAAACTGTATGCTAATAAGCGTTGTGGGAGTAAGTAAAATGTATGTATCGGTCACGCCTGTGTTATTTTTATCTATATATTATACTAGCTGTGCCCGCGACTTCGTCCGCGCCGAATCAATCAGCTTTTCCTTTTATATATATTTAGATAAAAATTAATGGATGTTCGTTAGTTTCGCTAAAACTCGAGGCGACTGGACCGATTTGGCTATTTTTGGTCTTGAATCACACGTGGAAGTTCAGGGAAGGTTTAAATGTGTATTTCTTCAAATACACGGGGTACAAAAGGGACTTCCTATAAATGAGTTTAATTATGAATATTTAATTTGATTCTGAATAATTAACTAGTTAAGTTTTAAATATTTAATGTGCTTCTGAATAATAAATGAGTTTAGTTTTGAATATTTAATGTGTTTCTGAATAATAAATGAGTTTAGTTATGACTATTTAATGTGTTTCTGAATAATAAATGAGTTTAGTTTTGAATATTTAAAGTGTTTCTGAATAATAAATGAGTGTAGTTATGTATATTTAATGTGATTCTGAATAATAATTGAGTTTAGTTATGAATATTTAATGTGATTCTGAATAATTAACTAGTTAATTTTGAATATTTAATGTGCTTCTGAATAATAAATCAGTTTAATTATAAATATTTATTAGGTTAGGTATTCTTTTAGTTATGATGACAGATGACGCTAGCTGTATTAGAGGGGGTACATGTCAACGAAATTACTAACTTCGTTTGTGTTATGCTACAACAGTGTATGAAGTTTGAATAACTTGCCGAAATAATAAAAAACATGCTAAATAAATACAACTGACATAAGTCACCGTGAACATCTACTAGCGACATCTAGATAATATTTTTTTGGAGTTTGGTAGTTCCCTATTATAATTGGAGTAGCTGAATCATATAGACCACAAGTGGAGACTTTCGAGACTTCCGAGGGGTTAAATAAATAGACTTTGAATTTAAACAACGATTTTTATTTTCAATCCCATTATCTTTCCACATCAGTTACGAAAATAATTGTCAACCTAAATATGTTGGAACCAACGAAATGAATGAGGAGTTTTCTAAAAAAAAAACAATCGATGAAAGATAGTTGAAAATGAAAGAGATGCAACTACTTTATTCTATGATCGTTCGTATTCGAACTCGATCTTTTATTGATTTTTTTAAAGAATACTCCTCATACATCTCGACATATTCCGACATTTTCAGAAGGATAATTTTAAAGCTCAGTAGGCACACTCTAACCCGAGACGGGAATACCGACCGGGAGCAAAGGGACAAAAAAAATATCTTTTCCGACTGGAAAATCTGGATGACAAAATCTTAATTATATGCGTTCTTAACTCATGATGAATCGAAATAACTATATGCCAATGTTGTTGGCTGTATTTAGGGATGAATTTCAAGTCAGTAGGCTCTGAAGATACTGATTTATGACAGCTGATTCTATAGAATAACTGTCAATAACTGACCTAAACTTGAGTGGAACGAGTCGGAAGGTACTTGAGCCGTAGAGGTCAGACTCATACCTACAATAATGAAAAATAAGATAAAGTGAAGGTTTTTAGAAAAATCGGGTTTCTTCCCTAGTACCATTCGATTGTATCATCGATAGCAGATACTATATTGTCCGTGGTAACTTCGATTTCTCAAATTAACAGTACAGTCCATGGTACCACGGTGGTATGGTATAGTAACAATCGAGTTAAATTATGTATCATCATATTATTATGCATATTTACAATTACAACTCTCATAGGACTTATACGTATTCAAGGCATTAAAAAATCTATAAACATAGTCGATATTAACTGATTTTAAAATGATTGCTAGGGATAGGTATTAATGAAATTATCGTAATGATTTCTAAGCGGGCCACTGCCATAACCACAGCTGCGATGTAAACTATTCATTAAGGTCAATCTTTCATACTTATATGTTTTGGGGACTATGCAATGTGAATATAGATTCGATATAGAGCATTCGTTTTCAATAAGATATATCAACTGTAGTCATTGGTCCTATGTTGACACCAAATAATGGTCCTTTTTGAAACCGGAAACGCGAAAAATCACTATAAAACTGACGCAACGCAGCGCTGTCAGATACATCCATTTAAAAATCGACTTTATTGGAAAACATTACAAAACACCGTTGGTGATGAAGATGTAGTAGACAGTAGTATCATGCCCCAATGAAACCATTTTAATTTTATTTGTAAGAGGTGTTATCTTTATAAAAAAAAACAATCTGTCAAAGATATACGGGAATGTCGGCGATTGTTCGTCTTCGGAATTACTCTTTTGTCGGATGTTTTGACGTGACAACGTTTAATAACTCGACAATACGGGCTGCATGATGACGAAAAAGATGACGTCATTGTCCCGTTCCGCAAGCGGGAGCGCGGCACGAACGAGAGGAAAGATCACTCCTTCTATATACTCGTATTATACTACTGTAATGTTTGACATTGTCACGTCAAAGTACCGTCCGTAAACTGATTTTACATACAACCATTTTTTTAAGAACACTACTCATTGCCTTCTTCAGACCAAACACAACTAGATTTGCAAGCCCCCACCTTCAGTCCGTCTCTTTCTCAGCAAAATTTGTGGAAAATTGTGTACTTCTGGATCCACACTGTCATTTTTACTACTAATTTAACAGTTTGGACCCAGATATAACCTGGTACGTAGTAAGGGACAGAAGATTACCGTACTCTTACACCTGAATGTTTTGCATATTATTGTCTCGTTTTATCCAAAACGTCACTTTAGGATGCAAGTCTAGTTGTTTTTCACAATATTTTAACACCAACTTAGAATCCATAGAGCATTTTTTTAAAGTTTCTCATTACAAAACTAACATAGGTTGCACTCCAAGGCGTTCGGCGATCGCTCGGCAGTTTTGCACTTGCTTGTTGACGTACGTTATAGTGCCTTCTTGTAACGTCTTGTTGAGGGCCGCTGCCTCTTTGTCTCCCGGAGCCAACACGGGCAGTTCTGGGTCCACCTGGATGATACAAAAAGTTCAAAAATTCATGCTCTAACTCCTTAACCTCTTCGGGCATATGTCCCACCTGTCGACATGATAGCAATAAAACTATTGTGAAAATATATTGTCTACGAAAGGGTTAAGCTGTGTGCCCTTACAATCGATTCTGTATTAATACCAATACACAGTATAAAAAAATCGTTTCCCGCTGTCGGGGGACACATAGGGGATGTATGCTTAGATCATTAAAACTATTTTAATGCGGTTTTATTTAATAGATGGGTTGAGGAAGGTTTCTGTACCTATAATAGTAATAATATATTATTATTTGATTTATACTATGTGTATGAGATACCTACATTTAAGTTGATTTGAAAAATAATAATAAAACTGTATTTATATAATATATATTGCGTGTTTGTTTTATTGAAACTAACATATCATCGAATCTGAAATCATATAACAGTTTCAAGCTAATGGTCAAATTGTTTGTATATTGTAAAAATTAAGGTTGGTGGGTAGGTTTTAGGTGCCTAATATTATAGGTACCTTTAACGCCTTTTGTAAACAACAGAGGCCATTTAGGTGATGCGCTTTTGGCAGCTTGATTGATTTACATTGGTATAAGGTAGGCAGATTACATATTAATTCTTCTACCACTAGACTTGCTTCAACCTCATGCCTACGATTTGAAAATTGTTGCCAAATCTTCATATTTTATATAGATAATAGTTAAACGAGGTTTCACACAAGCATCTAGAAGTAAAATTGATGTATTGGTCTGCTAATTTTGTGTGCTAGAAGGTTTCTACGGTTATTTTCATTATTACAATTTACTAACGTTACGTTGTTCGCCATAGTAAACAATGTGATTAGATACGTTAGCTGGCTAGCGTTCAACATTACGTTGCGACTGGTTAAACATTCGTAGGTACTGCCAAATTTTCAATTTTTGTAAGAAAACTCTCGGTTCAACGTTACGTAGAACTAAGTTGTGCGCTGGCGTATGCATAGTTCCGATGAATTCCGGCAGATGGCGCTGATTTTATCCCATACATTGTCAACGTTGACGGATAAGCTAACGTTAGTCGGTTCGTGCTCAAAGAAATTTCAGGGAAGGCATTCATTGAAGTTCAATGTATGTGTTGAGCAAGTGGAAATATACATACACCCCACTTTATTCCATTAAAGGTTAACAGATTGATCACAGTCGTACCGGTTCCAAACCCCGCCAGTGAGCCAAGCACTCCGAAACGCGCCGCGGCATGCCCGGGGCGAAGTGAGCTGGCTCTATCGCCACGAAGCATTGGCCGAGGTTCGGTGGCTCAGCCTTCGCTTCTAGGGTCCAGCTGCCGATTTTGTGCGTTGGGTTCGAACCTGGGGTTTGGGTAGAGTTGATTTATTGTGATGGTGTGTTGTATTCATAGTTAGAAATGTAAAGAATAAGACTCCATATTTCATATCTACGACACTTGGCTTCAAATTAGGATACATATAGGTTATAGGGTATATATAGGGTATATATAGGGTTCACACACCTTATGGTGTGCGGATTTTATCACGATGTTGTCCTTCACCGTACAAGCGTTGCGTTACGAACATAGGATCTGAAAAAGAGTCCCATTGGTACACGTCCTGTAGCCGGACTCGAACACAAGTTAAGTTAGAACAAAGATCCGACAAACTGGACCACAGGCACTTTTACTGGACTACAGACGCTTTTTTCATATCTTTCAATTACGAAATTACATCGCTATCGTTGAAAACCCACAAAAAGAAATGATTGATCTTTCAAATCGCTCCTCGAATTAATAAACACACTATATACAGCAGTGGCGTGCACACCATATAGACAAAAAGACACTGCCTACCTTAGTATTTTGGCTACCCGACCTAACAATAGAGTTATTGCTAGATATTCTTTTTTGTACTCACGAAACAGGCTACCAAAGGTACTGTGTTTTGTGGGTGAGTAGATATTTCGTAAAGATAAGTTACCTATACATAAGTGTCAATGCTTGGGGATTGCTGCCTACCTTGTCGTAAAAGCCAGTGCACGCCACTGATATACAGATACATGTCGACAATAATTTGCTCTACAGTAAATTGATGAAAATTGGTAATTATACCTGATAGTCCACTGCAGAAGACCTCCACCATGCTGCTGAGCCCGTAGCCCTTGTAACCGCTAGTGGACTCAAACCCACCGAGTGGTAGTAGTCTGCCACTATCAAATGCCTAGAATTAAAATATTTGTATGTATGTAATAAATTGTTTATTGAAACGAAACTTCATGTGTTGCTCTGTAAAGAGGTTTATTATTTTTAGAAAACATTATGACAAATTATTCTCATAATCACAAGTTAAAAGTTATTGTTATTTACTAATCTGTAAAGAGAAACAACATTAAAAGCTACTGCCTCAAATATTTCTTGAACCACTTAAATTATTTCTCTCGAAAAAAAAATAGCATTTTATTGTACAAAGCCAATATAATAGAAATTCTCCATAAACGAATTTTTAGAACACAGTGTCAAGTGCTGCCACCATAAAAAATACACTTCTCAAATTGAAGCTAATGCGCGGGAAATTCAAATTAAAACCTGATCACAAGGAGTTTAATTTACATGTATTATATTGCCTTTCCCAAAGTATGCGGTAACGTCCGCTTGTCGATAATGAGATCCCTCTCGATTGCAAGTCAAAGTACCACTCAATTATTTAGAATAATTTTAATATGTATATAAAACTGAAAGTCCTGACTGATTCATTCATCACTGACACATCAATGCCCAGTCCAAACCCTTGGCCCTAGAAAGCTGAAACTTTTCCGTTTATGGTGTTTACATGAGATAAGAAAGGATTTTTCAAAATTCATCCCTTAAGGTAGACTTTCGAGCAAAACGTCACAGACGCGGCGTCAATAACGTCACCGACAACGAAGGAATGGCAATGACGTCACAGCGTCACTGTGACGTCATCGTCGCCGCGTCAGTGTCTCTGAGCTCGAATGACGATCCCTAGGGACTTTGTGACGGGAAGCGATTAGATGCAAATGGCGTTCTTTATTTCTCATTTTCAAAATAAATTTTTCGCTGCAATTATTGTGTTAATGTGGTGGATTTAGTGTAATAATATGCTGGTGATGAAAAATAATGTAGTGAGAGTGAGAAGTAAAGTACTAATGTCCACGCAGCATTGAAATGTGATGGTCTCCCCTCGACCTACTATGACTATTATACTGTGTTACTATGGGTTATAGTAGCTTGAACACGAAGAGAACTACATTGTTTGTGGCAGAATTGTCGGCTTTAAAGCTGAACATAAGAGCCAAGAAAACGAAAGAAAGAAAAGACGATCCCTAGAATTTCATACATTTGCATAGAACATCAATCTGTCGCTCTGTCGCGGCGTCACTGTCGCAAAGGATGCTCGCTTCGAAAGTCTATCTTTAAGCTAACAAGAGGGGTAGAACTTTATATAGTATTTTTTTCAGTTATAGTTCTAAAACTAGGTATTGTGTAACTGCGCGAAAGAAATCGCGGGGCGCTCCACTAGTTGTAAGGATATTAATGTGTGCCATGATAAGTTTACTTACTAGTTGCGCGTCGGTAGTGACATTCCCGTCTGGTCCCAGCGCCCAACCTTCTGGCAGGGGCTCATCCTTGTGTATCTGGACCTCAATCTGGGAAAAAATTAATAGAAATCTTATATATAAAAATGAATTGCTGTTCGTTAGTCTCGCTAAAACTAGAGAACGACTGGACGGATTTGGCTAATTTTGGTCTTGAATTACACGTGGAAGTCCAGGGAAGATTTAAAAGGTGTATTTCTTCCAACAAACAGGGTACAAAGGCGACTTCCTGTGGCAAAACAAATGTTTTCCGGGACAGCTAGTATTTTATAAATATTTTACAGTCTGTTATTTTTTGGAGTATATTTGACAGTCTGTAATTTTGTAATTCTATGTCACCTTAGAAACAAAGAAACAAGGCATATTTTATACAGTTTGACAGTTTATCTATGAAAATATTTCATCATCATCATCAGCCACATGCCGTCCACTGCTGGATGAGGGCCTCTCCCATTGATTTTCTTAATAATTTGAGGGGAAATGCCAATAACCACCACGCTTAGCAGGCGCGTTGGCGATCCCAGTGGTGTAATGGTTTAACTCACAGAGAGCTGCTGCCCGTCCTCTGGAGGGTTCCCTTGTTTGCCTCTTACGAGCGATGCCCGAGACGGGAAAAATTGGCCCCAATGATAAAAAAAGTACAAAAAAACAGTAATTTTTAAAAAGGCAGATTAATTCTACTTCAATTGCAAACCATTGAGACATTCCTCAAAGTTTAATGTTTATTTATTTACTAGTGGACTTGACAGACGTTGTCCTGTCTTAACTATTAATATGAATATCTAGGATGGCCTGTGCCCAGCAATGGATGTCATTTTTTTCTTTTATAAGAACCTTCTGCTGTTTTTAATTAATAAGCACAACAAAGAAAGAATTAGCGAAATCGGTCCACCCGTTCCAGAGTTATGACATGACACCGAAAAGTGGCTTTGATTTTTATATAATAGACTAGCTGACTCGGCAAAAGAAATCAGTATACTTTCAGTGCAGCGATGTTTCAGCAGCGGTACACAGGATGTAGACTCAGCAGTTATTTTGCTAATATAAATTATTAACAGTGTTTTTCTATGATTTACGAGCGTGTTTTATAGTATAAACACTATATTCAGTGATTTATTTTATTCTGCGAAACAGTGTAGATTGTGTGGACACGTGTTTCCAACGTGATCAGGCAACGTAGATTTGACTGTGTGAAAAATAGCGTACCCAAGTATAATACAGCTACCTATAACCTTTGACCCTGGTATTTATTAATTGTCATTGAGAAATCGACTTTCAATGGAAACTGTAGGTAGACGTTTAAATTGAAAAAGTAAATTGTTAGGTATAATAGGAATACGTGCTATAAACACATTACCCATTAGCTTCTCCTTTCAAAATAGTACACATCACTAAGTGCCTTCCCAATTCGATGATGCGTAATCTGGAAGCATTGCATAATCTTGGTGCGTCTAGATTGCGCATGAGTAAAACTGGGTCACCGACCTTTAATTCCAGTGTATGGGATGATACATCCTACAGCTCCAAAGAGGTGTAGCATTCTATGGGGTAGCTTGTGACATCGGATGACGTAACTGTGTCAATGGGGAATTTACAAACTCCAAAAATTTCTTATCTAAATGTCACTGTTTGGTGGCCAGGGGGATTTCTGTGAGTTATATTTTAGTGTGTGTTTTTATTATTTGGGTGAGTTATTTAGACTCCTGGCACTTTTGTAACATGTAGACAAACAATAAAAAAAAAACTGTCGCCTTCAATACGGACTGCTTGAAGTTAGTCATTTCCTTGACTTTTATCCCCCTACTACAGCTAGCGCCATCTGTCATAACTAAGAGAAACAGGGGCCCTGAAAATTCCCCTTTGGGTTAAACATTTCTGATTCGTTAGGAATCCCCTTAGACCCATTTCGCTGGATTTTAGTTGAGTACGACACGAGAAAAGATAGAACATTTTCATAGCTAATTAACACATTGGCGGACAGTAAAATAGACACAATAGATGTTTTACTGTTATGACGCCCATAGGCGTTTATTGTCCGGGAAAGAGTTAATCATAATTATTTATTGCTTCATGTGGTAGAATAGGTGTCAATAGCTAAAAAAAAATTTGCTTGTTTTTTAGTAACCGTAACATGAGCCCTGCAAGGGCACTGCAATCATACACATACTTTATTAGTTTCGTTTTTGATACATTTAATAAAAGTTTATTATCATCTCACCACTGCGTTAAACGACTAAGCGATATATTATTATATATATTTTTTTTTTGCTTTAGAATAATATCATCGGCATAAAGGATGATTATAATTACATTCTGCGTGAAAGAAGAACAAATATCCATCCTTACGCCCATCCAAACTTTGGGATTTATAA
>SJJU01039652.1:0-20759 GCA_012932125.1 Conopomorpha cramerella | reverse complement strand
ATCAGCCCATACTTGTCCACTGCTGGACTACTCTCTTGCACGCCACTGTGATCTGTTTTCGGCTTCTCGCATCGAGCTTCTGCCAGGCATCTTGCGTATATCATCCACCAGTCCACCTTGTCTGAGGGCGTCCTATACTCCGTTTGTATCCGTTCCGCTCCGTTTGTATGTACCTAATTCATAAATTGAATTCCTTAAAAAAATTTCTCAGATGGCTTAAAGGAATCAGTGCCAAATTGCCTTATTTACAAGTAGGTATGTGTTTGAAATTGCCAAGTTATCAGTATTTTCATACACCAAGTATAAATCAATACGGATGATGTGTTATGTAACAAAATTAAAAAGTCCTGTTGTAACTGAACTTGCATGATGTTGATGGTTTTCACCGAAGACGTATTGTAGAGATGAGTTACCTGAAACGAAAAAAAATGCATGGTTAATACTTGATTACTTTACGAAATACAACGAATAGTGTGGTAGACGATCCAAAATATATCGGGAATAAGAAAAATATGGTTTGGCTATAGACCAGACACCTATTACCCTTACTTATTTGTCAATATTCACTCCAATTCATCCATTAATCTATATTTAGTATATAAAGTCGTCTCCCGCTGTCTGTCCCTATTTTCATGCTTAGATCTTTAAAATTACGCAACTGATTTTGATGCCAATCGATTCTTTGATAGATAGAACGATTTTAGAGGAAGCTTTTTATGTACACACATCAAAAGTGTCTAAGGATCAAGAACATTTTAAGCTCTAAAGAAATCTAATTTATTTAAATCAAATCAAATCTTCTGGATTGGTCTCCTACCGAATTCCCCATGCCTGTATCAATGACTTATCACCACATTTTGAATAAATTATGAATGAATTCAGTTTTTGTAAAATAAATATTCTTGATTGCAATCTTCTAAAATGTACTTGATCCCTAGACACTTTTGATGTGTGTGTATATAATACATACATATAAAAGCAGGGAATCACTGTTAATGGTAAAACAGCGTTTGCCGGGTCAGATACTTCTCTAATACAAGTCAAATCTCAGCCGATGCAAATCTCAAAGCGTCAAGCCAATATAGCATCTAAGCTGTGCTTCCACAAAGACAACAATGCCTTACATAAAACGGGGACAGGCGTCTGTCGGACACATCGCGCGACTGGAGAGATAACGCTAGTCCTAGGTCGCCCGTCGCTCAGATTACGTCGCTGTATCTCCGCCCGCCTCCATCAACCGCACCGGTACGGTGGAATCGATAATGTTCAGTACACTGATGTACTGTTTATAGCGTGACGCATGTTATGTTAAGAAAATACAGCAGTGGAACATATGTATACATTTTTTGTGATATTCTTTTGCTTTAGTAGGGTGTTGCTACAACAATTGTCTTTGGTTGATTTCGCGCTGTAGTACCCGGTTTAAACTATGAATATATACGTAATGTCAGTGCGCGTTTCTTAAAAAATAAGTAGGTAATACGGGTTTTAGAATGAAAGTGAAACTTCAAAACTGTGTTGAGAACTTTTTTAC
Source organism: Conopomorpha cramerella (assembly GCA_012932125.1). NCBI lineage: Eukaryota > Metazoa > Arthropoda > Insecta > Lepidoptera > Gracillariidae > Conopomorpha > Conopomorpha cramerella. The sequence goes on along the minus strand of SJJU01039652.1, from coordinate 19,225 downwards.
CTCAAGAAAAACAGTAACGTACCTACAGAATTTATATAACATTGTGTAACGATCGAACAACAGTACTGTAGGTAGATTTAGTTATATTTCCATATGTTATCTTGGCTTTCAGACGGTTGACGTGAGCCGGCTTTGCGTGTTTGGGTATTTTAGTATTTTAGCTAGACACACTAGGGGTGAAAAGATTTAAATATTAGACTATAGTTTCAGGTTTTTATTTAAGTTGGAGACGTAACTGATTCTAAACTGTTCTGAGACGGAACTGATGACTGACGGGGCTGGCCCAGGCGGAGATGGCGGGACGACCTGGATCGATACCTACCGGAGTGGCAGGAGGTGGCCCAAAATAGGGAGGAGTGGAAGACTTGGTGGGAGGCTTTTGTCCAGCAGTGGGAAACAATTCATGCTACGTAAAAAAAAGTAACTGATTCGATCAGCGAATGTTCGGTGAGGTACCTACCGGCATGTACACTCACTTACTCTTCGCGAGATTAAAACCTAGGGTTAAGCAGAGATATTTGCTAAGTAAATGCTCACGGTCCACTTAGCGTATATGTATAACCCAACATGATAAGGGATGAGCCCAGTACCGTTGTGGGTATACACTTCTTTCGTATATCTCCTTATTTATTTATTTTATTTTAAAATCTTTATTGCAGAATCAAACAATTGGCGGACTTAATGCCAAGGCATTTTCTACCAGTCAACCCAAGTTGTGGTAAAAAGTTATGTGTGCAGTAGAGAAAGTAAACATAAATAAAACACAAAGACTCCTTTCATTGATTAATTCGAGAAGCATCAAGAAAAACGCATCATAAAAATTTGCTTATCGCGTTCCGTTTTGGTTTCAACCAATCGCAATGCGTTATATTTTCATTACGTCTTATCGTTTAATTCTTGAAGCCGTTTGCTAGAGGAGCAAATGTTCAAATCACCAAAGCTCAATCTATTTTGTTTCTACATCTACACTTTTTAACGTTTCATAAAAAAACATACAGGTTTATGTATGTACAATCCTTCTCAGGCTGTATTTCACCGGCCCACTCATCACGTATTCCCGTCGCGGGTAGAGCTACACACACACACACACACACACACACACAGACACACACACACACACGTCGAGTAACAAAGACTCAACTAAGTTAGCCAGCACTCAAAGGTCAGGCGGGAGAGCCGAGCAGTCAGCCCCAGGAAGTTGCCAACAAACTTGTACATTAGACACCCGACTTGACAATCTTTATACGGAAATCTTCGACTTCTTGCGCGTCAAGAATCTATTTGTCATTTACACCTATATATATACACGATTTGTGGGTGACGTGACGTCATAAGTAGGTAAGTTTAGCGATGTACGTAGATTTATGCTCTATGTTCGTGTTCATAGAGTTGAATTTTAATTAACGGTGTTGGGATTAGTCAGAGATTACCGTACTCGCGTTCTTGACCACTCACGACTCAACTAATCTGATGACGATGATAAATAGGTTAACATTTTAATCCATACTTTATGCACTGTATAACTGACACACAGTTTTGCCTGTTGCACACATAAAAAAAAAGGCAACTACAAAATGAATAATTGCAGCAATATGCTGGGGAGCAAAACAAAAGCATTTTGCTAAACGAAAAATATCACGGGCCAGATGAAAAACCTTGTTGTACACGACTGTAACAAAAAAGACATACACCAACAAAACTGAAAACATAGTACAGGAGGCAACGGCGAGTAATTTCCAACGCCGATGGCCCGCGAGCGGCTGCCAAAATTGCCGAAATTTCTGGCAAAATCCAACGAATAGCATTTATTAAGTGGACCAGGAGGCGATCACGTTTTGCGGCTGGTGATGTATGGCCTACGTTGTGGCAGTGGAAGGCCATCGTTTTGTTATATAACACGCTTTTTTTGTGAGTGGCAACACTTTGATTTTATGTGGGGACACACTATACCCGTCATATATAAAAAAGTTGTAATTTGTGTGTTCATGAATGTGTTCAGATAAGGTATACGAGTGTACTATTGGCGAAGCTAGGGGGTAAGCCGGTAGTACAAGACAAGCCTATGCCAGGCATATTAACAAATATTTTCAAGGAAATTAAGTAGCGTAGGGACTTATTAGAGGTATAGCTTAAAGAAGTAAGACAAATAAAAAATCTAAATAAGCATTAGTGAAGTGCCTATTTTTCACTAACGGCTTACCTCCTAGCTTCGCCACTAGAGTGTACCCATTATAAAATACTATAACTGTAATTATACATCGTAAAAACCTATTTAAAAACACATTTATTTCTTTGTAATGTTGAAAAAGTAATACTTGGCAGTCTTTTAAATATTTCTTAATGTATAGAATACTTATCCATTCTCATCACTGTACTGAAGTGAAGTTTACTTTACTGATCGAAATGGAGGTTTAAACAAGTTCTAAAACCAATAGTTAGGTAGTAGGTACGAGTTGGGAAATGTTTTCTACTTTCATAATACATGTTATATATGTAAGTGCGTATAAATATAGAGTAATATTTTTGGTCATAAAAGATGGCGCACTCCACACGTAAACCGCACACAACGTCTACTTCAATTTTCAAAATGGTTACCGTCGAAAATCTAGCCGCGGTGCGCGCTGCAGAAATCCCCAAAAGTGCATTGAAAACACCCGGAAATTATGCGAAAAGACTCAACCCCTATAACATTTATGCTGCCACGTTGCGCACAAAAGTTCAGCTCCCATTGCAACAGCGAGAGAAACTAATTACATTAAATCATTAGTTACGGCACACTGCTCTGTTTACAATATTCAAAGGGAACATTTTGTAGGCCGCTCATTCAATAAAAAGCAAACGCGATACCACTGTCTACCTCAACATAATGATTCGGCGAACAAAGAGTTTTACGTGGAAAAAGTATAGGTATCACTGACTTTGATGTCTCTTTTCACGGTCTCTCATATCGATTACAAGCTTCAATTGATTCCAATAAACTGAATAGTGGAAAAGACCTTTTGATCTCCACGTCATCAGTTTGACCATCTTTCATTTTCTATGCAAAGAGAGATCTATTCACAAAGTATTTTCTTTTAAAAAAAAAGTCGACTCGCTGAAAAGAGTATAACAGTCAGTGAGAAAAAGCCGCTCCGATTCCTCTGCATTCAATCTTAACCCCACTAACCCCTCTTCAAACTTCATTGAATTTCAATCAACATTTGCGTAAGACAAGAGGAAACTAAACTGAGAGATTGAGTGAGAGAAAAAATAAAATAAAAAAAAAACATAACCCGTCGTCGGTATAATCACAGCAGCTTTTAGACTCCGTAGTCTGGTAGACGCATAGCAATTTCCGTGACCAATCGACTGTGAACGGGGGAGCGGCCATTTTTGCAACCGCCTGCCTAAGGAACGAGCAGCGCCAGTGTTGTTGTGAACAAACAAGAATGCGGCCGATTGTGCGAACGATCGACGTGGCCCGGGTGTGCCGACTGGGTTAGCTTTGCATAACTGAACATTCGAAACTTTAGACAAATCAATACCATCTCGGCGAAGAATGGCTCTGGAACTATTCCGTTGGCATTCCTTCCTACAACTCGTGAACGGTCTGAAAAGTATGTTTTATTGTAATACAAACTCGAATAAGCGAACTTCACTATAAACGTTTTTATTTCAATGAAAGTTTTTTTTGTTCAACAATGTTTACACTAAAATAAACAAACGAACGTTTCAATTTACCTAACGACATCGGCCCAATCCAATTAAATTCCTCGTTTGTCAGCCATTGAAATATTGAGGGCGCTACGCACTTCTTCCAGTCAGTCGGGCGCAGGGACCCTAAGGCGACTTAAGTTATGGGCGTAGGGAGAAAGCGGGGCATACGCACAACCGGCAGCAACCACTTCCCCTTAAAAAACAGTGTTTATGGCAACACCGGGCCGTAGGAAACATCGGCGATAATCGTAAAATAGTGTTGCTTTTTCACCCTGGCAATATGAAGCGATCTTATTCTAGTTACAGCGTAGCGGTGTATCTCTTCGTGCCGGGAAATACGATGTCAGGATTTGTCGCAGATCAATGTTTTATTGAAATAATAATGAGATTGTTGCGATGAAGCTTGGAATTGTGTCACATTTACAACGATATTGACACTGTATAAGTACTGAACAGAGTAAAAATAATAAGTTTGTGTACATAAAAGATGCCTTGTCGCTTGGAGACAAGAAATCTCTTAGGTCACTTCCTTGGGCTATACTTTTGGGGGACACATCCCGTCCAACGAGGTGATTAAAACTTCTTGTTGAATTAAATTGACTGTCAGGCGAGTCATTAAAATAAAATAATGCGAAAATAAATCTTTGTTGCACAATCTAGATACATTACAAATGAGAAACCCACAATAGTAAGATAGAAATTGCTGAGAGCGATAATTTCATTGCTTCCAGGTAACTTAATTAATTAGTAGTTACTTAGTGGTATGGTTAATCTGTAAACCTATTGTTAATATCAATTAGTCCATTGCCCAATAATCCCTCCCGCACTCTGGAATTACCTTATTCTCCTCAAACATCGTGCATTAGCAGATATAGATCGACTTCTGGCTTCAAATAGGGCTCTATTTTTCTGTAATGAATGAAGAAATAAATCCGCGAGGCACACACAGCCGCCAGAATGAAAACAAAAAAGGAATATCCTCACATTCACATGTGACCGAGAGTGGATCGAAGACATGATAACCCCCGGGGCGGTGGAGGTAAGGGCGGGCGGATGGCCCGGAATCTAATTTTCAAATGCATTTCCTGCCTTTCAAGATTCGACGACGCGACGCGTACTGGTTTTTTTTACATGTTTAAACAACGAACACACGTAGCGATTGGGCATGTTTTTTACGTGAAGATACGGAATAGTTTTATAGAGTATTTACTCTAGGGGGAATAGTGGTTGCTTGAAATGCCAAACATTCTCTGATAAATCCGTCTTCACCTAGTTAAAACCGCTGGAGCTAGAGATTTGAATTTTGGTTCCGCTAAGGAAGGATTTTCCAAAGCCATTGGCAATCCATAATACTTGGTCTCTATGTTTGTATCAGCATTAGCATTGCTTTAATGCTCGATCCAGTTTCGGGCGAGATCTTCCAAGATTGATATACATTGCGTCTTAAAAACAGATGCTTTATCTTCGTCCTTGAATTTAGAAAACAATGTACTTCGTTCTCGGGGATAATCACACGCAGCGGCGTGCACACCATATAGTAAAAAAGACACTGCCTAGTATCTTGGCTACCCGACCTAATAATAGAGTTATTGCTAGATCTTTTTTTGTTGTACTCACGACATAGGCTAACGAAGGTCCTGTGTTTTGTGGGTGAGTAGATAGGTAGATATATTTATACATATGTATAGGCAACTTATCTTTACGAAATATAGGTGTATATATATATATAACTTATCTTTACGAAATATATATATATATACACCTATATTTCGTAAAGATAAGTTGCCTATACATATGTGTCAATCTTGTTGTAAAAGCAAGTGCACGCCACTGCTCACACAAGAATGTGGATGTGTCAATCCAAAATGAATGTTTGTATCAGCATATGCATTACTTTCGAATGCAACAGGTTTTTGTACATTGTCAGTTTTCCCTCTACCTGTCAGTGCCAAATATAGCACAAAATCGATAGTGTTCCTTCGAAAACGTTACCATAAATATTGTTTTTTTTTTCCACTTTGTTCCGTTTCAAATATTTACACTCCCGTGGGATCGGACGGGAGCGAAATGTCGACCCGTTTAGAATTATATTCACTGTTTTTGTTACACAAAAGACACGTGGATTTGGGACACGGTGGTGTAATAAAATAAGGAATAGTAAAATACTTTCTGTATGTTTTAGTGTTAGGTATAGTTTTATCGTGTTTGGTTCGAGACATAAAGATAATGAAGTAAGAATATTTATCTCTTCTAGGAAACTTCGTAAAAGATATTCAGGTTTTTACAATAAGGGCCTTACTAATAATGGCGGAATTGCTATTTCGAAGATACACAAAGCTCAACTTAACTTGTCAGTTGTATGTCAAATACGGAATAACCAGTTCTTGTAGACCTACAATAACCGTTGTATAAGTGATAACGCGTTTATTGGTAAGGGGGTAGATATTTAAACAACTGACAAGCCATTTTAGTAACCACTGTTTTAACTTGTTGTGTCAGGAGGATTTTCAACGAGATCTAAGAAATTTTATTTATAAAATAGAATATAACATTTATATAATAAACCATTTGATCCATCGTTTGTTGGTAAGTTATACAAAATTTTGCTTTTCATTAAATAGTACAAAACAAAGTTGCCTCCCGCTGCCTGTCCCTAGGTATGCTTATCTTTAGAACTACGCGATGGATTATCGTGCGGTTTTCTTTAATAGATATGGTGATTCTTGAGGAAGGTTCATATGTATAATACATGCATATAATAATAGAGCGTTGTGAATTATGTATAATGGCAAAACAACGTTTGCCGGGTCAGCTAGTATCTGTTTATATTCCTACCTGTCAACGTCATTAAGATCAGATTCATTATTATTATTCGTCATTCTATATTGGAATCTCTACTGTGTATTCAATGGAAGAACATTCTCTATTTTAATTCACCACGACGTTTCCAATCTAATTTTCTTACACTTATATTAAATTAAATACTTAATTAATTTCTCAGCATCCACGAGATTTACGGCAAAAGGAACCTTACCGTAATAAAAAAAATATAAGTACGCAAGCACGAAAATGAGAAATACCTTTTACGGGAATTTGTCATCAACCAACGCCACCGTCGTTATTAGGGTGGTAAATTGTATATTACTACGTATTTATCATCACAGGGTATGATGATATGTAGGAGTATAACATACCGACATCGCAGGATTCCACAAATGCACATCGCAGGATTCCATAAATGCAGATCGTAGGATTCCCCAATTGCTCATAATGATTGATCCCTTGTATTTTTCAAAACAAATGTAAATACAAGTGGGAATGTATATAGTAGCATTTGTGGAATCGTCCTCATCGAGAGTGATAGTTACTGCAAACTTGATAAATTTATAATACATTTCATTTACTTACTAAGCAAGTGCCTCTGACTACCCCGCTTTGGGATTAAAAGGCGTGAAGGCGTTTAATTTATTTTTATTTTTTTCATTTAAGAAACGCGGACTGTCGTTATATTCAAAGTTTGTTTTAGTAATATATTACAGCGCAAAATTAATCAAAGATAACGCACATTTTGCGCGTGCTAATAAAAACACATATCAGAGGTTTGCAAAGAGCTTCAAATATGTCGAAGGTAGTTCCAAAATATCTCACGGGTGGCGCTAATCAGAGATGATCTCAAGGAGAAACACATTTTAGAATTGTCAACAGAAAATAAAACTATGAAATGACAACCCTGTCTAGGCAGTGCCATCTATGGACATTGAACTGCAATAAGTAAGCTGTCAGAAAATCTCCCATCCAACCACTTGGGAGTCAAACCAGCGTACATACATTATGTTAGATACATAAGTAGATAGATAGAAGATACATAGGTATATGTAGTAAGTAGAAACGTAAACAAAAAATGGCATATCCGCAATCCAAAATAAGTAGGTTACACAGGCACCTACCCGATATCTGGAAAGTGCCTTCCGACTTGCCAATCTTCGGTTACGAGTAAATTTCCGAAGGTAATAACCATGAAATGGTGCGGGTAACTAATTGCCGCGTTCTTACGTACAGTTTTCGGTCATGTGAAACTTCACAAGAACCTTTGAACTTGATCTGACAGTTCCCCACCAAAGTTCCGCACCACGGCTCAACATATAGTGGTTACTTAAACCTCTATGGAGGCTAATGTACCTACTTTCCCGTCGTTGGGGGCTAAAAATTAAACCCATCGAAAATTCCGAGGAATCAATTTGTGCTAGTAAATTGGGTGAGGAAATGCACGAAATGTATGTGCTTTTCACGGGAAATTTCGATTGTTTAACCGTTTTGGAGTATTTTAACAAAATTTGTTAAAATTATCCCTAATAAATCCTACATAATAACAGGACCTGCGGTTAGCTGCTCAAACGGATACAGTGACGAATGTATATTTTATACGTTTTTTGACAGATTTTCATTGACAAAAGTAGGTACAAAAATGTGTCAAACAAACGTCATGAGAAATTATCCAAGATTAAAACTCTTGGAGAATTTCTCTAAGAGAATTCGTATAAATTCCCCGAGAGTTTTAAACTCCAGTTGTCGCTGTTATTCCGAGTGTAAACGACAGAGACAGGAACCTATGTAGCTTCTTCAAAATGCGTTTCAGAATTCGTCCTTTAGCTTCTAAAATGTATTTTCATTAATTTGACAAGTGACGCACTACGCTCGTACGGTGAAGAACTACATCGTGATAAAACCAGCACACCACAAGGTGTGTGAACCCTATAACGGCGGTTCACTTGGGTTACCAACACGCTTGGTGAACCGTGGCTATTTGCCTAGCAAGTGCCTCTGTCTACCCTGCTTTAGGATTAAAAGGCGTGAAGTGCCAATAATTACACCTATTTTTTATTAGTCTGGTGACCGGTTCTTAATTCTAGGATGCAATAAAATATTACTGAAATTCCTACCGCTCCGAACCGAGGTGGAAAATCGCGTTCGGATTTGTAATCCTTCGAGTTTTTTTTTGGAAAACGTTTTCTCGTATTCTGAATTTAAAGTGGCTATATTTTAACGGTTCAATGTTTTGGTTGCAATCTTTATGACAAGGGATTGGAAAAACAAAGAAAAACACGGATCTACAGTGCGGTTTATAAGTTTCGTACGCCAGTTAAAGCAAATCGAATCTCAGAATACACTTTTAAGCAGAATTATAGTTAAATAAGTATTTTTTACACACATTAATCCATATCAACTCGTGTACATAAAGCCTAATGTGGCGAAAAGATCGCTCCTACATGGAATGTTAGATTTTCGTTGTATAATCAAAGTTTTATGACGTTGATCCTAACATATATAACTTTTTATGGCTAACTCCAGTTTTGACTTATCTACAGATAGTTTCAGCAGTTCTTCAGGTCAATTGATAGTTTTAATTGTTTGTTGGAATAGTATTTTGATCGTTACGTAAATAGCCCATTATTAATTTGCAGCAGTTTAGGTTTTAAGGTTTAGTCATTAAATATAAGAAATATGTAAGAAAATCTATATTATCCGTATCCGAACCAAATGCGGAAAATATAAGAGAATAGTAATATCTTTTCTGCGATATTTTGTGGGTGATCCATCGTAGACGTATAAATATGGCTAGGACGGTGGTCAAACGCTTGTTTAGTAAATTTCTTTTGACATTTTTGCTTTTAATGTATATACCTATTATTTAAATACAATTTAGATAGGTATGTGTTCCTACGCATGACCAAAATACGTCCTGATACGTCCGGATGGGACTTTTCACTCAGAGTCAAACTACTCAAAGGGTCCTCTCTCGTTCTAGTCTTGCAAATGAAACACAAATACATACATGCCTACAATATTGTAACACATACGAGTACACCAAAGTACCGGTTGTAATTCACACGGCAAAGCGCAGCATCAAACCCGTACTGTGACCTTAATTTGTTCAAACACACCACCAGAAAACTTGACCCGTGTTAACTCTATAATCTTATACACCAAAAAGTCCAATTTGAAAATGCAACCGCCCGCGACAGTACCGCCCGTATATATTCAGAGGCTTAACCGTTGCCGAAAAGCAATTAACAAAGGATGGGGTATTTCGGGAATATTTCCATAGTAAAAGCCATTCAACCCTTGCCTGGGTTGTACTGTACAGTTAAACGGCACGGTGCGGATCGGGCGCGGGTAAATCCAAACAAATGAAGCGGATTGGCTAACGAGACACGGCAGATGCGGGCAGGGGACCTCTCCGCGAACTGAGGACAGAGGTAGGTACTTGTGACAACGACACTGTCGTTTTTGTAAACACGAGTCCCGTGTGCTGGTTCCAAAAAAAAATATACCAATGGCATCTGGGATTACAGCTGGGCCATAAGCTGCCTACTTAGCACCAAATTTGAAACCAAACCTATGAAAAATGGTGTGTGTAGTTAATATCGATCCTCGTTGCTGACATTACTCTTTTCGATATCGTGAATACGTTCATGTCACATAGGCTTTTAGGCACATTTTGTTTTTCTTTTGTTTAAGATGCCACCGAATAAGTCGCTGAATGTTTGATGAGGCCTCAACTCACATGCCTACTCAAATTCGAGCCATACACTTAAATATATCATCAGCCACATAATGACCACTGCTAGATGAAGGCCAAATATATTTGACTATTCAATAATGAAAAGTCCTGAAAACAAGATATCACACTAACCACAAATGCTTACAAAATCTAATCATAAAATTTTAGGTTTTATCGCTTAAACTCACGTCAATAATTGAACATTGTCTTCCTATGGTGTCGCTGCAAACACGTTTTGCTAAAGCGAGCTGAAGTAATGCTATGCAGTCGGCTAACAATAGTTAACCCAACCTCGAATGTCCCCAATATAACAATGTATTGTTCAGAAATTTGATTTATACGCTCGCTGTGTGTGCTGCTTCGTCGGCGGTTATCCAAGTCGTCCTTCTAACATTTAGATGTTCCATCGTACGAAATATCTTCGAAACGTTCACTGGATTGTGAACCTGGCGTGTCTATTTCTTCTTAGGTGCTGAAGATCTTTGTGGGTTGGTGAGAAAATTGTGCGTTTTGCGGTAGAGATATCGCATGCCTGAAAGCACTTTATATGGAGATGGATAGCTGAATTGATTTGGCAGACGGAAATTGTTGCCATTCTTGTTTAATCTAATTATTAAGGATCCTAAAGGGATGGAATGTTATTCCTTCCCGGTATCTTGATAATATGAGGAATTCATATTTAGTTACAACCGTCTAATTTCGGTATTTAATTTGTGAGTTACGTTTTGGAATTATTTTGATACTTTTTTGTTTCGGAATGTAAACACTAACAGGCATTACTCATCTACGTGTGTAAACTCCTGCCTGATTCATTCCTCACTGACTCATCAACGCCCAGACCATTGATCCTAGAAAGCTGAAATTTTGTACAAGGGTAAGAAAGGTTTTTAAAAATACATCTCCTAAGAGGAAAATAAGTGTAAACGTTTACATAAACAAAACGTTAATTTTGGATTTATAGTTCTAAAACTTGGTGGTAGTATTATAAATAGAAATGAATACTGTAACTGCGCAAATGAATTCTCGAGGCGTCCACTTATAATTAGCAAACGTAAACTCGTAGAAAAGGGAACATGTTTTGAAGAGTAACCAACAAAGCAAATAACGTCACGGCTGCTTCCCAGAGGGGTCTTATCTAATCTTGATGGTCGAGGGTCTTGATGGATACACTTCGACCCACAAGGATCTTATGCGTAATTACCTCCTGTCAGTTCTATCTACTCTTCCAAAATCTCTTCCACCATCGCCATCACCATGTGTGATACATAATGTTACGAATAAAACTGCGATTGGCGTATATTGATTTTTATTGGTGTGGTCCAGTTGGGCGGATACTCGACAATCGGGAGGTCGGTGGTCCGAGTCCGGCTTCTGTACGGTATACCAATGGAACTCTTTTCCACAGACAGCCTATGTACGCAACGCAACGCTCGTACGGTGATGGAAAACATCGTGATGAAACCCGCACACTACAAATGGTGTCTGACAACGGCGATGGGCTCACCCCCTGTCACTCCTGAATCTAGACATAATAATGTGCTTATTGATGGCTTTGGCCGGTCATCCATTTTTGGTGTGACGTAATCATTTCGAAAACACTATGAACAAGCCTTTGACCACCATCCTGCCTGATGTTAACCAGTGATGTAGTCTACGATGAACCACAATTGTTCATTAACCTATTCACCCGTGACTTAAAAAAACTCTAGACTATAATGAGCACAAAAGACAAACTCAAGCAAGTCATTCCACGTCATGTTTCTTAACATATTATACCTATGTATATTACACACGCATTTTATTATAAAACTTGCTCACTATAGGCACCTCAATAAACTTGGAGTGAATATAAAAGCCTGGTAATAGCCTGCCGGAGGTCCTTATAGCGTTAATAGCACTTTGACTAGTACTAATGGAGCGTATGCAGTTTATTGTCCAATATTGCATTCTGGGGTTTCAGCTGGGACCCATTCTTTAGTACGGCATTCAGCGCAGCCATTTGTGACTGCGAGGGTGTGAATATATATTTTTTCTACGAAGAATCTATGGTTGTAGTCTTTTTGCGTGGGATTTTTGCTGAAAAATATTACGTTGCATACGAAAATCGTTTTTTGATTGAGAATCTGACGGTTATTTCTCTCAGAATGGTTTTAGTATAAGATTCAAGAAATATTTTTTAATCCTGTCACGTAAATGTGTAATTTGGCAGAACTTAAACACCACCCTGTCCCTTGTATGTAACGTATATGCAAGTGGAGGAACATCTTCGACCTTGATGGAGAAAATGCATATATCTTTGAATCTGCATAAGTTATGACGAAGTAAAGTATACTGCCATAAAGTTAATAAAACAGTGTTCGCGGGTTGCTTCTTGGGACTAATTATGTTTACTTTTAGTTTATTTTCTCATTCTCTTATCTGGAGGAAACCCCTAAAAATGTTCACCTTTTCCTCGAGTGACAAAAGTAAAGAGCCTCGAGACGGTCCTTTTACTTTTATTTTACACTTACCTTGATTATATCGTACGTGAAAAGCTTTAAAAAGGGGGTGAAAAACACTTTTCTAATGCATAATAAAGGCAACGCGTGGATAATGAAACTGCGGGGCAGACACTTCGATACTGAATTTCTAATGTACTGGAAATAAAGAAAGTGAAAAGGTAAAATACACTGGAGGGCAATAAAAACGGCGACTAAATTTGGTAAATTCAATAGCGTTAAAATGGTGTCCAATAGTTTTTGTCGCAGTGTAGGTAATGGCCCGAGGATTTGGTCTACTATTGAGTTTATTTTAATTTGAAGGTTTTGTGTTCTCCAAGCTATTTTTAGGTTACAACGATCATAACACCTTCACAAGAGCGACGCGCACGATCAATCGTGTAGCAGACCACTTGGATATATTTTTTTGTACTTTGGGTGAATTCACAAAGGCCACTTTATATACATTATGCTATGGTTAGATTAGTTTTTTAAGTTGTTTATGTTTATTTTCGATATTATGTTTGATTTTATTTTCTACTGTTTTTATAATGTTTATCAAATTTAATTTTTTATATGTTATTTACTTGTCGTAATTAGTAATTAAATATTGTTATGTTACCTACTCTTAACTATTGTATTAGGGCTTACCTGTAAGGATAGTTAAATGTTAATAATAATAAATAAAATAAAATAAAATAAACCTTATTGTCAAGGGTGGTGTTGTGACGTTATCGGCATAACCACAAAAGTATCATTTTCTGTTGCTTGCTCTGGACTAAAAAGCCTTTTTTTAAACTTGCTGGCCCAATACACAGTATCAAAGTCGCCTTACGCTGTCTGTCCCTATGTATCCTTAGATTTTAAAAACTACGCAACGGATTTTGATACGATTTTCTTTAGAAGACAGGATGGTTCTTCAGGAAGGTTTATATTTATAAAACAAGTATATAAGAGCAGAGAAACACTGTTAATAGTGTAAAATCTGCGGATGATCAAATGAAGCCGCTGCATGTGTTCTCTGTAGGCGTAGCGGCAGCGGAATAGCACCTTTCCATACTAGGTTCTTTTCTCAAAACTTTAGTAATTAGTAAACCAAGTGATTATAAACTCAACACTTCACTAACTATTGTGAAAGTCGCGCGCATGTGTGTGTGTATAATCCATTAAATTTCCGAAGTATCTCGGCGCGTTGCCCTTCACGTGTCATTAAGTTTTCACAGGGTTACGCGCCTCTTTTGTCTGTACAACCCTTTGAAGCTTATTTCCTTGTTAAGTAACATGTATGTATGGATATTAAATGAAGAACGGCAATCCATCTCAGCCAACCCATACATAGGTCTGGTGTCAAAGTTTAATCTAAGTCAATCGATGGAATATTCAAGATAAGTAATGTACTGGGTGTAAATGGACCCCGAGGAATGGTCTTAGAAACATTTTTGGGCTCGTCAAAATTAACAACTGTTGGCAACAATACTGGGAAACGAAAAACTAAATTTCCATCCCCAGACAAAACGTTGTCTACCTATGCGAAAAAAAATCTATTTTGTATGAAGATAAAAGATTTTATATAAGAGAAGACGGTGAATAGAATACATGTGTTACCACCCCAGCCATACTTTTCCCGTCATGGGGGTCGTAAGAGGCGACCGAGGGACCTCTCCAGAGAACGAGCTGCAGCGCTCTCTGTGAGTTAAGCCACAATAAAGCAGGGTACCAAAGTATAATGCCCACGGTTCACCAAGCGTATATAACCCAACGTGACAGGGGGTGAGCCCATCGCCGTTATAGGGTTCACACACCTTGTGGTGAGCGGGTTTCATCACGATGTTGTCCTTCGCCGTACAAGCGTTGCGTTGCGTACATCGGCTCTAAAAAAGAGTCCCATTGGTATTCCACTAGCCCGACTCGAACCCGCGACCTCCCGGTTACAAGATAAGTATCCGAGCAACTGGAACACAGATGCTAATTATCTCAGGAAACTGGTTTCAAATGTTTTCTTACGTAAAAGATTAGTAGGTAGTATCTCTAGTATTTAAGCAAGCTTATTTTTTTTGTGATTAAGAATTGTCCTGTACTCCAATGTAACCTATTTAGCTAAAAACTCATTAGTAGTGTTGATTTGTAACAAAAAAAAACTTTGTTCTCTGCCGAGCGCAACCAAAATAAGCATCAAATAAATTTATTTACAGGTAACATTTTTATTACCACGTATGTACAGGAATGCTGCCATTTATCAATATCATCAGTGAATGCGTATAACGGGGGACAAGGCATAATGTCACATAGCCAATCTAATTTGGACCTTACGCTATATAAAATTTTAAATAACCGAAGGTCGAATTTTCGCCAAATGTTGTATGAAAAGAAAAAAAATGGTTCAGGAAGTTGCCACGGCTCTAATCGAGCCGGATTTATTGCCCAACGACAGATTAAAAAAAAGGAAACAATGGAGAAAATATATGACTTTATCGAATAACATGTACGTACATACGTGGGCACGGTACAAAGTTGATCGTCCAAATCTAAATTTGAACCTTACAACGACGTGGTAAAGTAGAATTTTGTGAAATTAATGTAACGCGAGCTTGTATTAACGTTTTTTTTTCAGAGAGCAGGCCGAATGGCAGCTACTTTTTACTTCAGCAGAGTATAAAACATTAGGTTATGTAAAGCACCAGCGAAAACGTATAATTTGTAAGAATGTTTTTTGAAATCGCAATTTTAGTCTTTTAAGAAAGCTATCTTATATTATCTTACCTCTGTAAAGAACCAACATTCGTGGTTTTCTTATTGAATGTCATTGTCGGAACTATATCAAATTAAATACGACCATAAGGGAAATACCAGCCTTCAAACAAAAAAAAAACATCGTAGACTACATCGCCGCTTAACATCAGACAAGATGGTGGTCAAAGGATTGTTCATTGTGTTTAAAAAAAAAGGTAACAAAATTTAAAAAAACCGTCGAATTGAAAACCTCCTACTTTTTAAGTCGGATAAACATATAGCATGGAAGGTTACGTCTTTATAATATCCTCATAGGCCATATGACGTCCATTGCTGGGCGAAGGATAATTCCAGGATAATTTGGGGAGGAAATGCCAGTAATCACACGCTTGGCAAGCGAGTTGGCGATCGCAGTGGTGTACTGGTTTAGCACACAGAGAGCGCTGCTGCCCGTCCTCTGGAGTTCCCTCAATTGCCTCTCGGTGGGGATCGTACTCCGACGACGGGAAGATGGGCTGGTGTGGTGACACATGTATTCTACTCGCCGTCACCACACCTACTTATTCCTACCTACTACCTACCTACTTATTCTAATTTAAACCGAAGGTATTTATATTATTTTTCATATTTTCTTGAAAATACTTTCTTACCCAACTTCGAGAAAGAAGTAGGTTCTCAGGAACGTTGTGTTGTGCGATCGTGATTCGTTAACAATTCAAATAAAAACTACGCCCGAATAGTTTCATTCAATAAATATTCCTAAGACTGGCGAATATGGAAACATGCTTTTTTGTTACCACTGTGTAGAGGTACTTGGCACGTTTGCACGTGACGGAAATATTTCATGAAAATACTATTTACATTCTTATACGGGGGATGTTTGGGGCGAAAATGTTATCATACCGAGACTCGTTGATTATGTTAAATAGATATGAAAATAGAGCCGTATTTTAATTTTCATTTTGTCGCAATATGGGTATTTTTATTTATTTTTATGTGCCAGCACACATCTATTTTGACGTAGGACGCTTTATGCGCTACGCTTGGTGAACCGTGGGTATTTGCTTATTAAGCAAGTGCCTCTGCCTACCCCGCTTTGGGATTAAAAGGCGTGAAGTGTATTTTTTTAGGAAGATTTATACCCCGTGTATTTGAAGAAAGAAACCTTTTCCGAGAATTCCACGAATCATCCCAAGACCAAATCGCTCGATTTTTAACGTACAGCAATCATTAAAAACAAAACGGTTGTTTTTCTTAAATAACTTTTATTACATCGTCTCAAACTTTTTCATCTGTATATTGCATGTTGCGTGACGGTCGGCCGCGGAGTAGGGAGTTTCACTTTTACCGTGGTTTCGTAAAACCACAGAACTTTTTATAACGGTACTCTTTTTCAGAGCCTATGAAAACATCGTGATGAAAATCACACACCACAAGATGTGTGAACGGCGTTGGGCTCACCCCCTGTCACGTTGGGTTATATACGCTGCAAGTGCTTCTGCTTACCCCGTTTTAGGATTAAAAGGCAAAGGTGAAGTGTATTATTTTTATTTTCAAATATTTTTTAATACAATTTCGGCCTCTCCTAGGGGATAAAGAATTGTGTGTGCTTACCACTTCAGACTTCACCGTATGATCATTTAATTATCGACGAGATTGTGTTGACCGGGTCTGCTCCGTATTCAATCCGGTTTCAGTTGCTATGGACATGCCGTTAGCGGATTACCGGGAACAAAGGCGGTATCTAAAGGCGGAAATGATTAGGTAATATCCGTTTTGATACATCAGTCGGGTCAATGAAACCAATACCATTGGCCTGACATTACCCGGGTTTAAGCCAAGCCTAATCTAATATGCATCTAACGGCTATCCGTTTTATGTTCTCGGTTATTTTCAAAGCATAGGCTTTGAAAATAAAAATACTAATAAAAATCATAATCGTTTTCGGCGACGTTCATCAATCGCGTTCTTTGACGTTGCCAAAAGACGGTGCTGTGTATAACAAATGAATCGATACGAAATTCGAATACGCTTCATCTGCGTTCATACATCTTTTCATACATGATATCCGGTTTCGAGTACTTTTCACGACACCTTCGGCCAGGACATTACCAATCTGGTCAATATATGTCCTTCTGGGGCGACCTCTACTCACCCGGCCCATTACATCACCCATATAAATCTCTTTCGTCAATCGACTTTCATCCATTCTCTCCATATGCCCACCATATGCCCATATAACCACCGAAGCATGCCGTTTTCAATTTATTTATTTATTTCTACAATATTTATTTAAAAACCTGTGCCCCGTAACGGCGTCCTTACAGCCTACTTCCTTATATCAAATACACCCGAAACATTTCTTTACTTTCTTTGTATACCTTCAGGATTGAAAAGTTTATTCAATTACTAATTTATTTCAACACGCCTGCTGTTCAACTCGTACCACACAAGCTTCCGACTGTACGCCCAAATGCCTTTTAAATTAATAAATGTCCAGTGACTTCGCAGTTTTACTCGCGCTACAAAAATACTACATATTTAATTCCAATTTCATCGATGTACGAGAAAGATATACTTAATCAATACATAGTGTAAAACAAAGTCGTATCCCGGTGTCTGCATGCTTAGATATTTAAAATTACGCAACGGATTTTAATGCGATTTTCTTTGATTAATAGAGTGTTTTTAGAGAATGCTACGGCGATGGCCTCACCCACAACGGCGATGGGCTCATCCCCTGTCACGTTGGGTTATATACACTTGGTGAACCGTTGGTATTCGCTTTAGCAAGTGCCTCTGCCTATGCTGCTTTGGGATTAAAAGGCGTGAAGTGTATATTTTTTTTTTTAAGATGATTTATGTGTATAAAAATAGGGTACAATGCTGATTGTATATTGGCAAAACAACGTTTTCCGGATCGACTAGTATTATTATAAATCTACGAGTCGCGGAAGTTTGATTTTACGTTAAATCCAAAGCTCAGTTCATTATACATAGGGATATATAGATAGGGATTATTTATATACAGGGTGTCTTATTTCGCAGCGTCCAATTTCCGCATGAATACACGCCGCGGTTGTAAATAACGTAGACAAAGCCCCCGCGAGTCGCGCGCCCTGTAGCTGTTGCTCGCTTCGCCGCGGGCTATTCATGTTAATCAAGGAACTCTCTTCAAAAAAATATAACCTTCACATATGAACGTATCATATTCTTCCTAGAATATGCCCCGGTTAAATACCAAGTTTAAACGAATCACAGTGGCGTGCAATTGAAGAGGACTATGTCCAGTGGCTGAATATGGGCTGGTAATGATGAAATACCAGCTTGTACTTTGTTAGACTATCAGACTTGACTTTTTATAATTGATTTCACTTTGTGTGATGAAACCCGCACACCACAAGGTGTGTGAACCCTATAACGGCGATGGGCTCACCCCCTGTCACGTTCGGTTAAATACGCTCGGTGAACCGTGGGTACTTAGCAAGTGCCTCTGCCCACCCCTCTTTGGGATTAA
This sequence comes from Conopomorpha cramerella, assembly GCA_012932125.1. Lineage (NCBI taxonomy): Eukaryota > Metazoa > Arthropoda > Insecta > Lepidoptera > Gracillariidae > Conopomorpha > Conopomorpha cramerella. The sequence continues at coordinate 243 of SJJU01039652.1, read as the reverse complement.
AGGCGTGAAGTGTATTTATTTATTTATTTTTTCACTTTGTGTACTGGACCGATGACCTCCTGATGCCCAAACCACTACGGCGGCGAACCGTTGTGACGTGTTAAGCTAGTCAACTCAGCTGTTAGGTGTATTAAGGGCAATAGACAGAAACGCTGTTTACAATCTTTTAATATAATGGAATGCCGACGCACGCACCCACCGTCAAGCTACTGTTATTGACTTGATAGGAATAGAATTTGAATA
>SJJU01039640.1:0-11621 GCA_012932125.1 Conopomorpha cramerella | reverse complement strand
TCCCTAAGTTACAGATTTTGGGGGTGCCGTGGGGAATTAACGTACATATACACTCATATATGTATAGCAAAAATAAAATAATAATTTATAGCGTAATTTCTCCAGCGACTTGTGAAACCAAATAATATTGTAGGTACCTAACAATACTATTTCAAAACAGTAAAAAGTATCTCTACAAACAGATAAATTCCGTATCTCAACAAACGAATTTGACTGAGTTATTTGATCAGCACGATAGTATTCGAGTCAGTATAACATTTTTTTAACAAGTTGATAAGACGATATCTCTTTGACAGATGAACGTTCGCACACTGTTTGGTGTGTACACAGATATACGACCTGGCACAATGCCTTTACTACACACGCCTGGCATCTGATTAAGAAACGCAAGATTTTTTTTTAAGGAACCGCGTACTGACATTTTAACCCATTAACGCCCAGAAGAATACTTTCTCTTAAATTGATTTTGACGTTTAGTACTAAGTAATAGAGTTTAAAATAACTTATCAGTCTCCGAGTACAGTGAGTGCTAATGGGTTAATAATACAGGGTATTGCAGCGCCATAGATGAGCCAAAAAAATCGAATCTTTGATAAAACGAAGGTAAGCTATTTTACCTTTAATACCTATCAGGGGCGGTACGTCCATAGAAGCAAATAAGCTCTGCTTACCCTGGCAAATTGACTAAAACAATTAGAGTAGTTAGGTTTTTATAACACGTTTAGACCTCACGTAGGTACTATATATTAGGCAATTTATTAGTAAGACTTTTAGCTATTTAAAATGTACATAATATGATTCTTTGGACTCTCGCTTTTGTGGGAGTTTTTTTTTTAAAGAAAACTCATATTCGAAGTAAACGCGCACATCATCATCATCATCATCATCACCATCATCAGCTTATATCGATGGTCCCAATTAAAAATGTCGGTAGTGCAATTTTAGGAATATGTAATAGTATACTTTTCTACACCGATAAATTGGCGATATTAAGATCTACACACATCAAAAGTGTCTAGGGATCAAGAACATCTTTAGCTCTAAAAAATCTAATTTATTTAAATCAAATCTAATCTTCTGGATTGGTCTCCTACCTAAATCCCCATGCCTGTATCAATGACTTATCACCACATTTTGAATAAATTATGAATGAATTCAGTTTTTTTAAAATATATTCTTGATTGCAATCTTCTAAAATGTACTTGATCCCTAGACACTTTTGATGTGTGTATATCTATCAATTGTTTAAAACATTGTCGGTGAATACCCGACTCACTTCACCCAAGATTGTTGAGAAGTTAATTGTTATGTGAATAATATATAACACACTAGTAATTAAATCTATGCAGTGACTAACTCAATGACTAATAACCTATTTATAGGAAGGCAGGTACATAACAGCTAATAGTTGACGGACCCGTTGGTGTAGTGGTCAGCTTGTCTGCAGGGTCGTGAGTTCGATTCCCAACGCTGACAGGTATTTAGGTAATGAGCTTTTAAGTTATTAAAATGTATGTGTTTAAAGTTTCTGTGAACGTTTGTACACACTGTAAAATTTTCTTCTTTTTATTTGTTGGTATTACTGGTGTATGTTTATAGAACTGACCCGTACTTATGTTCTCCCATGTTGTGAGGTTGATTGGTAGATAATACTTTGGTATTAAGTCCACCCTTTGTACTTTGAGTGCAATAAAGTATTAAATCTTTATCTTTAAACGAGCAATTCTTGTATATAAATATATAATTGGAATCTCGGAAACGGCTGCACCGATTTTCATGAAATTTGGTATGTAGAGGGATTTGGGGGCGATAAATCGAACTAGCTAGGTTTAATTTTTAGAAAACATCTTTCCAACCGTGTTTTCGGTCATGAAAAATTGCTCAAATTGTTAATACGACTCTTACTGACATCTATTGCCGAGTAGTAATACTATGCTATACGTAGGGTGGTGCGGGGGACGTTTTGGTTTTGAAGTAACTAGAGATGGGGTTATGAAAAAATCGAAGGAAAATAATCGATTTTTTTACTTAGAGCGAAGCTCGGCCGCCCAGGTACTAAATAATTAAATAAGTACTTGTTGGATGTGACTGGGTGTTTTATTTATACAAGTATGTATTTAAAAGAGAAAAAATATATATAAAGTTCGTAATTAGCTGCGATTATAGTAAAAAACATAATGGCTTCAGTAGTGATCTCAACCGATTATCCAAGTTAAGCAACAATGGTCACGTGGGCGATCTTAATGGTTTTTTTTTTCGAGAGTTTTCGTGAACCGTGCACGTTAAAGCTCACGTCACACAGACACCATCCGGAAAGCGGGCTGGGTCAGAACCTCTTATAAGAGAAAGCCGCTCCCGCAAGCGATACCTATGTGACATTTCATAGCTTTTAATTCCAATGCGGCGCAGTCAAATGTATAATCCAAAGCCCACGGGCTACCAACCTAAAGTGACGAAGTGGGGATGAGCCCTATCGTCGTTATAGGGTACCTTGTGATATGTAGGTTTCATCACGACGTTGACCTTCACCGTATGAGCGTAGCTTATGTACATAATAGGCTCTGAAAAATATACCCGTATATGTCCCAAATTGGACAGTGTTTATAGCAACTCGAACATATCAAAAAAATTCCCGAGCTCGGAACGATATCGGACCAGCCTCCCTAGCAGTGGTACAAGAAAGAAGTGACAAGACATAATATCGCACAGTTAGAACAAAAGTGACACAAAACAAAATGTGTAATTTTATGAAATTGAACCTTAACATAAAAGATACAAAACTTAAATTACAAAATCGGCATGTTTCGTAAATTATTAGGTCCGTTTTGTTCTAACTATGCGAATATATGGCGCTGCGATTTGGTGAAACAATATAAGTCGCACGAAGCGTGACACAACAGCCAATTAATGTGTATGTTTTTTGTATGTCGTGTCCTTCTTGACGCGCGTGCTAGGCCTGCAGGTTATCTGTGCCAGTGGCGTGCACTGGCTTTTACGACAAGGTAGCCAGTAATCCCCACGAATTGACACATATGTATGTATAGGTAACTTGTCTTTACGAAATATACTAACTACCTGTTTACTCACCCACAAAACACAGGACCTTCGTTAACCTGTGTCGTTGAGTGCAACAAAAGAAGATCTAGCAATAACTCTATTATTAGGTCGGGTAGCCAAAATACTAAGGTAGGCAGTGTATTTGTGCCTATATGGTGTGCACGCCACTGATCTATGCCATGACTTTAACCTGGAACCTCATTACTACTGTGTAGTAATCGCTGAACCGAGTATAGTATGGTAATTCTGGCGGTCGGAAACCATCTCATCAATGAGGAATTTTCAGGGCCCCTGTTTCTCTTAGTTATGACAGATAGCGCTAGGTGTATTAGGGGGACAAATGTCAACGAAATTACTAACTTCAAGCAGTCCGTATTGAAGGCGACAGTAATTTTTTTTATTGTTTGTCTACATGTTACAAAAGTGTCTGAAGTCTAAATAACTCGTCCAAATAATAAAAAAACGCACTAAAATATAACTGACAGAAGTCCCCCTGAATATCTACTAGCGACATCTAGATAAGAAACTTTTGGAGTTTGAAAATTACCCATTGAGCTGACCACTTGAAAAGACACTGGCTGAATCGGGAGTAGTAGGATGGCGGGCTGGTAACCGCCACACAGACCCTGGATACTCCTGGTTACTATTTATGTGTATTGTTGCGTAAATATATAATTGTTTTAAGTACATGTCCTGGATTTATATTATTGTTTTAATTAAATGTATATATGGTTAATAATATTTTTATGTTTGCTTATGCTGCATGTTATGTAACAATGTTGTACTCACCTGTTATAGACTTATGTACCAGAATCTTATTTATAAGTATAGTTTGATGTATTTATTTAGTACGTAAGTTGTTGGTGTGTCTTAATTAAATAAATAAAAAATATACTATACTATTAATACTATTTATTAGTATTTATTATTATTCTTGATCTTTATTATTATTATTCTCTTGTACTCATCTAAATAAACTTTGTAATCCTTGTTTTAACTTTTATTGTATAAAATCACGGAAGAGCGAAGCAACCTGATGCAGACTAACGCTAATTAATAATCTTAAGGTGGACTGATGATATACCTACGCAAGATGGCTGGCAGAAGCTGGATGCGAGAAGCCGAAAACAGATCACAGTGGCGTGCAATTGGAGGGGCATATGTCCAGCAGTGGACAGGTATGGGCTGATGATGATGATGATGATTTTAAATTTTTTTCCTGGCTTGGAGAATTAGGATAAACGCGAGTGGAAAGTAGAGATTGTCTCACCTGGCACCGAAGATGTCCTTCTTGGCGAGTGAGCTGGCGCCGATGATCTTCAACCGTAACAGAAAGCTGTTCTCGTCAGTCTGGAATTAATAAAATACAAAGGTCAGCATTAGCCCAGCAGTGGGACACAACACAGGCTGCATAAAAAAACGAGCTGACCCGGAAAACGTTATTTTACCAATAAACAACGTTTTCCGGGTTTAGCTAGCCAATATACATTATTGACAAAGTTTCCCTGCTATTATATGCATGTATTATACTATACATACAAACCTTCATTAAGAATCACTGTAACTGAGAAAACAGCATTAAAATCCGTTGCGTAATTTTAAAGATCTAAGCATACAGGGACAGAGAGCTTTATCCTTTCTAATATTATAAATCGAAAAGTGACTTTGTTTGTTCCGCTTTTACGCCGTAACTACTGAACCGATTGCTTTGAAATTTTGCATACGTAAAGTTAGAAGTCCGAATTAAACAATAGGGTACTTTTTATCCCGAAAAAAAAAGATATTCCCGAAGGAAACTTAGGTTATTCCGTAGGAATGATAAGTTTTCTTATAGTTTTCGTTTATACCGCAATATAACCGAAGACCACGCGAAAGTTTTATATAATATCGTCTATTCATTCATGTACTCTACTGTCATTTTGACATGATGGCGTCTGTTATGTTACTGTTTAACTGTACTTAATAGCTCTTCATTATCATCAGTCTATATTCAGCCACTGCTGGACATAGGGCTTACAATGAAATAAATGGGTAATTTCCATTTGTTCCATAGAACATGTCTCTCTCCTCCACTTTTCTCAGTGAAGGAAAGGGACAAAAAAAACAAATAAACTACTGTTGTTCAATAACGTCTTGTTCTCTGGAACAAATGGTAACTACCCAAATAAGGTCTTCAAGTGACTGGGGTGAATAGGTACCTAATGAACAAGTGTGGTCCATCGTAGACCACATCGCTACTTAATGTACCAATGGGACTCTTTTTCAGAGCCTATGTACGCATCGCAACGCTCGTACGGTGAAGGACAACATCGTGATGAAACCCGCACACCACAAGGTGTGTGAACCCTATAATGGCGATGGGCTCACCCCCTGTCACGTTGGGTTAAATACGCTTGGTGAACCGTAGGCATATGCTTACTAAGCAAGTGCCTCTGCCTACACCTCTTTGGGATTAAAAGGCCTGAAGTGTATTTATATTTAATTGTTTTTAACTCAAAGGACCGCACCAGCGGGCTTAACACGAGCGCCTAGCCCTAGAATCGGACGATAACGTTTAAATAAAGAATTCGGCTTTGTCATATCACACGCGCGCAAATGAGATAAACTACATAAAATGTGTGGACATAAATCTTATCGCGCATCTCTCGTGCGCCTTGTTAAGACTGCTGTGGGAAATCATAGTCTCTAAGGTCACACACACAGGTCCACCACATCAGCAAGGTCTTAAGTTTATTTAATTCTTTTTTTAGATAAAAAATAAATACACTTCACGCCTTTTAATCCCAAAGCGGGGTAGGCAGAGGCACACACCTTGTGGTGTGCGGGTTTCATAACGATGTTGTCCTTCACCGTACGAGCGTTGCGTTGCGTACATAGGCTCAGAAAAAGAGTCCCATTGGTACACGTCCAGTAGCCGGACTCGAACCCGCGACCTTCCGGTTGCAAGTCAAGTATCCGACCAACTGGACCACAGACGCTCTTAAACCCCGACGCAAAAAGAGGGGTGTCATAAGTTTGACGAGTCTGTCTGTATGTGGCATCATAGCTCCCGAACGAATCAACCGATTTCAATTTAGTTTTTTTACGGGCGAGTGTTCTTAGCTATGTTTGGTGGAAATCGGTTCACTCAATCAAAAAATGGGGGTTGAAAGTGGGGATGAAAAATTTTACTTGAGTAAATATGTCCAAGTGGGGTATCAGATGAAAGAGCACGACACGAATATTTAGAATCTGTTTATTAAATCAAAATGAGATACTTTGTTCAAAAGTTATGAGGGTTGAAAGTGGGGAAAGACTTTTTCCCCACTCTTAATACAAATGTAACGGTTGGCGGTTCTAATAAATAAATAAATATGTTCAAGGAGAGTATCAAATGAAAGGGCACGACACGAACATTTAAAATCGGGGGTATTTTAAATTTTGCAATTTATAACTCATCTAGAATATGCCGTGTGGTGACGGTGAATGGAATACATGTGTCACCACCCCAGCCCAACTTTTCCCGTCTTCGGGGTCGTAAGAGGCGACCGAGGGACTCCAGAGAACAGGCAGTAGTGCTCTCTGTAAGTTAAACCAAAACACCATTGCGATCGCCAACCCGCTTGCCTAGCATGCCGATTATTGGCATTTTCCCCCAATTGATCATGGAAATCATTGGGAGAGGCCCTCGTCCATCAGTGGACGTCATGTGGCTGATGATGAATGATATAGCTTAGTTATTTTTATAATTCCATTTGATCATAAGTGTTTTTTTTTTCAATTCCAAGACTCCAATCATGACTGCTTTTGTGTGTCATTACTACAAACCTTTATTTGTGTGTCTTTATGAAATTTCTCCGGGATAAACATTAACCTATATGCAATTTTGTTAGTTCACTTTATACATAAGTCACATTGTTGGTAGATGTTAGCCGACTACTATAAAATATTATCACAAAGTCCATCTAGAATGATAAAAGATAATGCACATGAATTGTCTAACATAAGACACATAATCATTCAGACTGCAAGTTTTCTAATTCTTAGCTATAACATTCTTAACATTCAGAACAGGGCCTTACAATTTCAACACTGAAACGCACAAGATGGCTGGCAGGAGCTCTGGATGCGAGAAGCCGAAAACAGAACACATTGGCGTGCAATTGGAGAGGCCTATATCCAGCAGTGGACAAGTATGGGCTGATGATAATGATAAGCAAGACAAATGTGTTATCCAGGATATTACCACCCCATTTCCCACCATTGTGATTCCTGTTAGAGTCAGGACCTACAATGACATCCAGAATAGAGCAGAGCTCAATCAATGATGACTGGGCTAGATCCGGGGCGGTGTAGTTAGGTATCATTACTTAAATTAAATATTAGCCTTCTGTCTTGGACCCCACAAGTAATTAAACTAATGTTGGTATAGAAATATCAGTGGCGTGCACTGACTTTTACGTCAAGGTAGGCAATAATTCCAAGGATTTACTCCTATGTATAGGTAACTTGTCTTTACGAAATATACCTAGGGACATCTACCTATCTACTCACAAAACAAAACACAGTACTTCGTTAGTCTATGTCGTGAGTATAACAAAAATAGATCTAGCAACAACTCTATTATTAGGTCAGGTAGCCAAAATACCTATATGGTGTGCACGCCACTGAGAAATATGAGGAAAAATCTATATAGTCGGAGACAGCATTATTACGAACAAGGCACAAATAGTCTTTTAGGAGAGCACTACAGATAAATGCATAGAACTAAACCTAATGGAGCTGACATTCTAACGTACTGCTAAAGCCATGGCCAGGCCAAGGTATCATCTATTTATTATTTTTCTAATAATACTGTTAGTACTATAATACTGTAGTAAATTGTCTATGAATGATTTAACTAAAATGAAATAAATCCCTGTTTTTTTATGGTCCCATTATTTTGTCCTAATGGAAGCAAGAAGGAAAACAGTTTCTCATCTGTTGCGTGTGTTTGCGGCACTACCGTCATAATTATGAAAATAAAATTCCTTTTCTTACTTTCTTTCTCATAGTCCTATTAGTACCTAATTATTTGCTCCTTGTACATAATGTATTTGTTAATTAACCTTCTCATTCATTAATCATTTGACTCTTTACAACATATGCATCAAAGTTTATCACATGTACAGGAAACTAGATGTACCCCTGCAATGTTACCTACTAAAGATATCCTATGCAGTGGGAATTGGCTGACAGCAGTCAGTAACTCGCAATGTCTAAAAAATATATTGTTATAGTTATATGTCTATATTGAAACTCCATTATTGAAGATGCATTTTAATCAAGGAGAAGTTTCTAAACAACAAGCTTGTTGTCACTTCTCAGAGGATTTTATACACCATATTATTATACTAGCAAACACGGCAAACATTGTTTTGCCAATATACATTATTAACAATTCTTCATCTTCGTCAAGAATTACTCTATCCACTAAAGAAAACCACAAGAAAATCACTGACTAATCATACATAGAGACAGACAGCGGGAGACGACTTTGTTATACACCATGTATTGATTTATCAATTTCCCCATCTCTAAGAACATCCCGCTACCAAATAGCACCTCTAATAACAGGGTCTACTTGTGAATATACTCAGTCTTCTGTGGTGATATGTGGCTAGTTATCAATGACAGCTCTACTTCTACAGAAAACTTAAAAGATTATCATGCATGACTCATTGGAACCAAACTTTCTATAATTTCAAGACCTGACAACTGGATTTTTTTGTGCTTAAAATGAATGACTCAGACCTTTTGCAATATGTACACCTTACATTAACAAAGTTTATGTTAAAACACATGTACATAAATCAGTGTGATTCATGTACTACAAGTGAAAATAAGGACTACAGTATACCTCATACACAACAACTTAGAAATGCAAAGATAGCAGATTAGATTTATGCTTCAGGGCCACTGAGTAAGGCCGAAATTGCTTATTGGAATGCAAATCTTATTAGAGGCTTACTTAGTTAACACCTACTTCGCAATCGCGATATTCAGATACTTTATACGTAAAACAACACTAGTAGGCCTTTAAGTGGGCATAGTTCAACAAAGCAATTGCACACTAGCCACTGATTAAATATCTATTTTCTTCAATAAATGTCAATTATATACAAGGACGAGCTTATTACTAAGTCATAGGAAAAACACTTTCGCCGATCGTGTTGTTTATCATTTCCAATAAGGTATTCATGGACTTACACGTGTATCCGACTGCCAAGCCATCACCCATGTGAAATTAAACAAATATCCCAAGTTAAAACTACACAGTTCACATTCGTAAAGAAATAACAGCACGAATAACAGTTGTAAGATAATGACACGTTTCTCATGGGATATTTTTGTTTATATTTATATCCGAATGGCGGGCACGGCACTACTTCCACTGCAACTGGAAACACTGAGCAAATACTTAATCACATATTAATTAATTCTAAAGGCGAAAACTGCAAAACAATCGGGAAAATAACTAAAAAATTACAAAGAACAGAATCATGATTGAATCCTATCTTTTGACAGACCATTGACAGGTCTTTTTTTTTCGAACGAACTTTTCAATGCATAGGGCTGTACTCCTCGTTGCGGTACTATCGATCGTCATGTCAATAATCGAGTCGACCGATTCATGAGAGGGCTTCACACAACTATTATACATATACAACACATGCGTTTGTTGTGTGTGTAAAAACTTTCTACATGTGTGTGCGGGTGTTTTTGTGGACGTGTTTATATCACACACACAATAACTGAGTAGGTAACTATAATTTATTTGCGATTGTTTTGAGAGTATGTTCTAAACTCTATTTATATGTGTATTTTTAGTTTTTCTATTCGTCGAAGATTATTTTTGTTCGCATTTAGGTACTTACCTATCATTACCTAAATAAAATATTAATGTACAAGATAGAAGATAGGAGGTACAAGTTTTCATCTAGTTAAACATACATACAGAAGTAGGTATTTCCAAAAAATATATGTCTGTACTTTAATATGAATATGTAAGTATAAAATTCTACACATTATCGATTCCTTTATGTACCAACCTAACTAAAATGTAGATGAAAACTAAACTGTACAACCTACCTCATACTGCAACGATAATCTAGGTTCCGCCCTTGGAATAGCGTTGCTATTCCGTCGCCAAACCGACAATGATGCTGAGCGGTTCCTCTGGTGGCCATTCTGTACGTGGCCGTCCATCACGTAGTCCACAGGTTGTGCACTGTGCAACATTCTTCTGTCTAACATCTCACAATATTAACTTCTGGCACAACATCGATAGAAACTTTTGCCCCGCGCATGCATAATACGATGTCACCGCTCGGCAAAACTATAATCACTGCACTGATTCGGAAGGTGACACGGTACTGAAGTTCGCGCGCTAGGAACCATATGACTACGAGCGTGATCTTATCTTCAATAGGTTGAGGTTTGTCGTACGCAGATAACTATCTGATAAGGACACAAATCGGAGAGTACACTCCAATGTATTTATACAGTAAAGGTAAACTATGTACGCAGGTGAATAGTGAATAATTAAAAATTATTCGTTTATCTTTGTGTAACTCCCTTGGCAGTATGACTGTTTGCTTGACGAACCGTGACATGCTGGCGAGTGAGCCTGCGGTAGCTATAAGTCAATGACTCTCAAGCCCATGCCATTGTTGTATTTGCCTACCAAAAGTTCAATGGAATTTAATTTGTATTATTTTTAGAGTTATTTACGGTTTTGCCTCTATCGAGACGATGTGATCGTATGGGATGACAATTATTATTTTTATTTATCGTATCTATCTTGTAGATAGGTAGGGTAGGGTAAGTATTCAAATAAAATATTATGATAATGTCCAGCAGTGGACGAATATGCGCTGATGATGATGATGATAATAATTACGGCTAAATAAAAATGGGGAATTTTCAGGGCCCCTGTTTCTCTTAGTTATGTATGACAGATAGCGCTAACTGTATTAGGGGCACAAATGTCAACGAAGTCACTCTTCAAGCACTCCGTATTGAAGGCGGCAGTATTTTTTTTTATTGTTTGTCTACATGTTACAAAGTGTCTGAAGTCTAAATAACTCACCCGAATAATAAAAAACGTACTAAAATATAACTGGCAGAAGTCCCCCTGGATACTTACAAGCGACATCTAGATAAGAAACTTTTGGAGTTTGTAAATTCCCCCCTAAAGTAAAGAAAACTAGTAAAATCTTTGTAAGGCCCTATTGTTCCCTCCGGATATCACTACGACGTAGGAGGTAGATTCAAGACTACCGGAGCGTAACACTTCCGGCTTTTCAAAATGACTGGGTTATCAATATTTCCTTTTTTAACCGTTTTAATAGATAAACTGATTAACCCAACCATTGTATTATCAAAATGTTGCTGCTATCGACATTTCCATAGGAAAAAAATGCCGGAAATATGAATTACGATAGTCCTTGACTGTAAACTATTTCTTTTTGACCGGAACGGTTTATCACGAGCTATGTCTCGTGGTATAAGCGGTCACAGCTCATTACACCTACCTACCTGGC
>SJJU01039557.1:0-12895 GCA_012932125.1 Conopomorpha cramerella | reverse complement strand
CCCCTATGGTACCTAAGCTACGTTCGTACCAAATTTCAAGTGTCTACGTTTCGCCGTTTGGGCTGTGCGTGGATGTTAGTCAGTCAGCTTTTCCTTTTTTAAATTAAGATTGTTTACTAGTGGACGCCCCGCGATTTCATTCGCGTACTTTCAGTATTTCATACAAACTATAACACTCTCTATTTAGTGGCGCTTCCCACACGATAGGGATAAAAAGTAGCCTATGTCCTTTCCCAGGGTCTAAAGATTGCCAAATTTCATCAAAATCGGTTGAGAGGTTTAAGCGGGAACGCGGGAACACGTCATCCATACCAGGTGGATTTACCATTCACGCGAACCAAACGGTTTGGGTCTACTTTCCTGGTGCGAACCGCCAGGATGTGGAATGACATGCTGGAGCCTGTATTTACCGCGCGCTACAGTCGGAGGTCTTCAAGTCACTGGGGTAAATAGGTACCTAATGAACAAGTGTGCTCGATCGTAGACCACATCACTGCTTAACATCAGGCAGGACGGCGGTCAAGCGCTTGTTCACAGTGTTAAAAAAAACACATAAAACTCTTGTCAGAACACAAAATAGTGATCGATAAATCATTAGAAAACAAGTTTCATAAGTTATAATATAAACGACAATCAATGTCGTTGAATGTTCATTCATTGCAAATTTAGAAGAAAAAAAAACGTGACTATTACTGAATGCCTACCAGTAACTAGGTACTTTACTCACCTACCATACAAACGACCACTTTCTAAGACGTTATTAACTTTATTAATAAGGGTCTTTGAATCATTCCAACAACACCATAAAGAAAATTATACCACACAAAAGGTAAAAACTCGCTTTATTACACATAAAGTGGCAGTAGAAAATCTCTGTAACGATTTGCGTCGGTGATTATGGTACTGATGGTACAAAGCACATACCAACATAGCTATTATTAAGAAAACCATCAATAAATTTACTGTGCAAGGGTTTCCCTTCCACGGCACACAGGAAGGTGTCTTTCAAATAGCAATGTTAACTACTGACCCAGTGAAACAACATCGCTCTTACCTCAACTTGTACGATTATAAACAGGCCTGTGCCATCGAGAAATCATCTCTACAAGCCACACCAGCTTATGTTGGTTCAGAAATAAATGATGTTGTAAATAACCAAGACAAAATTGTGTAGAGACAGCTAGCCGACTTACTTCTATGTGATGTACGTCTCTAAAATGACACAACAGACAACGCTGAACTCTTAAAGCATACAACACTGTTAGCGCAGAAGGGCCAATGAATTGTATAGCGCGAGAAGACCGCAAAATAAGAGTATGGTGCAATTATAACTCACACATAGCAATTAGAAAAACACTGAAGTCTGTTTCCCAACACTCACACTTGCACGCATTGCTTTCGCGTTCACACAAACCAGCGTATTGTGATAGACTAGGGTACCATTTCTCTATACGGTATGTGCTAAAGAATTCGCCTTCGTAGCCAAGTGAATAGTCAAAGTGAATGTTGGGAGTGTGCATTGCAATAAAGTGCATTATAGCATTGCCGCGTTGAAAACTTGACTCACGGCGTAATGGTATTTCTCTCTTGGTGTTACGTTTTTGTCATTTGTGCTGTGTGATATGTCAATTCTAGTGGGAGTTGGGAAACGAGAGATTGAGGTGAAAGCTGTTTGATGACGGCACTGTCAATGCGGAGGTCGGGGGTTCGTGTACCACGCGACGCGGCTCCATCTACAATACAATAAATAATATGCCGTACAAATAACGAATAAAGACGGTGATTTGCCAATGAAATTGGTTGTTTGTGTTGTTAGAATGGCAGTTGAAGTATCTTAGTTGTCCAAAGCAATTGTTAACTTATTTGCGAATGTCATGAAACATTTCGAGAGGTTGATTTTTAGTTGTCACGTCATTTTGGCAAAATATGCATTGTTCTCTTTTTATCTGGTGTACTGTGTAATACATTAATGGATTCTTGGTTAAATACACTGATGATAATATTGTCAACTTTCTTGGCAGACCGCACCTCATCAGTTTTCCAATGACAAATCAACTGGAATGGTGCCGGCGGCTGATCGTTGTAGAATCGTATGTATTTATCATTTACACATAACATTTACTTCATGCAACATAAACTTCAAACGCAACATTATTATCGTTTCGGTAAAACATTTGCTTGCACATAAAACCACATCCTTACATTCATGGAGTCGTTGAGAGATTGAGCCACTGTACCTCCTAAAACGAATTACTGCTACTTTTAACCTAATCACTGATTGGTGTAAAAACTGTCGATATCCTGTAGGAATGTAATGGAAAGTTAAATCGTACAAACCATAGCCTGTGATAATGTAACTTGCTTTGGGCATGCACAGAGGATACTAACATTTAAATAATTATGAGTGATTAGTTAAAAAGTTCACATCGTTCACGCTCTATCACGTAATTGGTAAAGAAAAATTTTGTCCAATTTCACTTTGTCAGCGGGGACAGTCACGTCTAAAAACATCACGAGACGCTTCGCTAAACATACTTACCCTAAACTAGAAGAAAAACCTTACAACCGTCTTGGAACGTCTGTTTGTTTGACAACTTTTTATTTCTCGTTTTATTTACCGACGGTTAGTCAGAATCACAATGAACAAGAAACACCGAGAGTACCAGTAACCAGCTATAAAAGACCCTTGAGCTAATGCAAGTGGCACTGTAAACAGGGCCTGTGTTTCGACAACGGACTGCGTGGGAGTAATATCGCACGGTCTGATTTGCATTGCACCAACGAAAGTGGTTGACCCACTTTTGATATCGACGACCGACCGACGACGGTTAATTGATCGAGTTTTATCTGGAAATTTAGGGATTGGTGGTGATTGGCACAATATTTCTAATATTGTTTTTTTTATTTGCAGCTGATTTTTGTTTAGTATTTTAAAACATAAAGAGATGCTGCACAGTGAAATAAAGAAAATGAATATGAACGTAAGTACTTTCTTGCTAATACACACATCAAAAGTGTCAAGGGATCAAGTACATTTTAGGAGATTGAAATCAAGAATATATTTTACAAAAACTGAATTCATTCATAATTTATTCGAAATGTGGTGATAAGCATTGATACAGGCATGGGGAATTAGGTAGGAGACCAATCCAGAAGATTAGATTTGATTTAAATGAAATAGATTTTTTTAGAGCTAAAAATTTTCTTGATTCCTAGACACTTTTGATGTGTGTAGAAGTTTAGTAGGAGATACTACATGTTATTTGATGATATATATAATGAAGACATGAAATACTGCGTAGGAGGTCCTACCTAAAAAATATGCGAAAACATTTTTCAAGGAGTTCAAGAGGCGAAACACAAGAATAATTCCTAAATCAATCATGTTAACAAGGCGTACCTAGTCGATAAATGGCAATACAAATAGTTTCCCTAGAGCGAATAGCAATTTGTTGACAACGACTAATAGCATGCTCTCGTTTACTTCTCATTTGTCAAGGTCACCGGCGCTGTCGCAACCCAAGTGTGCGCCGAACGTGCGCGGCCGTTTCCGATAGATATCTTCTAACATCGGACACCAAAACTGTACACGCCACCATTGCAAAATGACCCATATAACCTAAGCATAAGGCACAGCGTACCGGGCGCTGTCGAATCGGTGATTTACAGCCGCAGATTTCAGTGTAATGAATGCTCCAGTTCCGCGCTTCGTCCCCATTCGCTCGAAATGTTCGCGTGGCGAATGCGACTCTCTAATTCAACCCCAGTACAAATCAGCTTTTATGCCTGCAACGCGTTGATAATCGTCAGCAAATATACCTACTACCGAAAACGCTGAGATCTCCGCTCGCGTCGGTAAGTAAACTCTAGGAAGTGGGTTAGTTGAAAAAGTGAAGTTTTCGTTGGCGGCGACGACTGCTAAGTTGGCATCACGAGAGCGGAACAGCAAGCAGCAGCCGGCCAACGACGTCGGTGGAATTGTGGCGTAGTGTGCTCGCTCAGCGCTATTGTGTGGCGAGGACGCTGCTTCGCTAATCTGTTGCTTACTGCTCTTAATTAGTCTGACCGAAATTTTGCGTTAACAAAAACTCTAGCTGTTCTGTTGCACGTAGCGGTGGTAATGGCCACGTCTCCGTAGTAGATGGCATCTCTGGTGCGTGAGACTGATCTGCTGTCTTTTTCCAAGTAAATGCGCCGATATATCTTGCCCTGTGGAGCGTTCACACGCCCTTGATGTCCGTGCGATAGGCTCCTGCGCATTTGTTGGAAGAGTTGTAGCTGCTAGCTGGTGCACGGACGGACGGACGAACGGGCGAGACGGGTCATTCGCTGGTCGTAGGTAATAACGTAGGTAATCCTGTCAAGTGCTCACTATTCACGAGTACCGCGTGGGCGGCACAATACGCCTAACGAGATTTCAGATATCACTTGCCAGCTCTTGATACTTTAGTTAACGTTCAACAACCTCACTGGATTGCGATATAACGACGTACATACAAATGTGAAATATGACGAGTTTCGCTAACTAGTTACTGGCCAATGATTACTGATGGTGCTGAGTGCTGTTGAATTTCCGTTTGCAATTACTGGTATAACTTTAACTTTGGCTACAACATCATTAATGTGTATGGTATTGTAATATCGGTTTATGATATCACACCCATATTTCATAACAATAATTATCAGCTAAACTTTATTCACTCCGTTTTTGAGAACTGGAAAATACCCTACTAATCTCGATAACTTACGTTTAAAGTTGTGTAATGCAACCCCGTCAAACATCTAAAACAACATAATACAGAGGGACCGATTACGTTCGACAGAGATTTTTTTTAAAAAAAACGAGTCTGAAGCGAAGTGCAGCGGCAACCAACAGAAACGACGACGACAACAACAGTAACAACAAAAGGATTGCGAAACGTCACGCGGCGAACAATGGTGAAAGCCAGTACGCACTCCGCGAGCATCGTGCATCACTAATAGCGGTTGTATGCGTCCCATAACGATCTAGAAATCATAAATGAGCATTTTCTGTTTTCACGACTGCGAGAGACACGGCGTCGGTGGTTGCCGAGGATTTTCCAAGATGCAAATTGTGTTTCCGTGAGTGATCTGCTCGGTCGCGGATCGGCTTGCCGTCGCCGGCATCCGGGCATGGCGGCCGATAGGTGGCGCGGTGGGTGGCGCCATAAGGAACACAGGACATAGTTTATGCGTATTGCAAATTCTTCTCGTAAAATCAAAGACAATTAGACCGTGACATAAAAGTAAAAGTCTACCAAATGCCGAAACACTACGCTTTTTCTTTCAGCTAAATCGAAAACGAAATAAACCACAAGCCTTTTATCAATCCATCACAAGTGCAAACTGATGTAACCATGAAATTGATCACGAAACAAACAGAGCAACGCAAAAAGTAATCAGAGCCGAGGAAGACAATAACCATTCACGATATAATGCCCGGCGAGATATCCTCATGTCTGACATTAGGTCAGTGGTTCAATTCTCTTCGTCATACCCGCGTGTACTCCCGGCGAGGTGCTCGCGAACTGTCTTGCCCTCCCGCTCTTAATGAAGCTGGATGATAGGGAGAGAGATACATGCGTACCGACCAACTCGTTTCGATTGTGCTCGGTATAAATAGCAGAATTCGCGTGCAGGATTTGTGCAAACACTAATGCGGTCCGCCGGCACGCTCTTCAAAATAATAGCTTTGCAGCGATCGCTTGCGATAATGACTACACAAGATGCTATGCTTCGCAAACCTTTCAGATGCGATGCAGACATGATCTCACCGTGAACGCTTCTCAAAAACAAATACTAGGAACACAGTCATTTGGAAAACGTGTCAGCGATTGATAAACATAGATAGCTTCTTCCAAGTTACGGAAAACATCTCGACAATGGCATCACGCATACGATGAACACGTACGTGTTTCTACATTTTGGGTTATTTAAGTGCAAATATATTTAGCAAATTGCGATTTTGGGTATGTCACGTTCATAATTTTATGCAGGTTAATCAAATTTTAAGACAAAGTTGACAAAAAAAAAACGGAAGACATCATTATCTATCTGAACACAAAAGGAAAATTTCCCACTGGCAAATAAACGTACGCACTACCGTTACCACTGAAGCTAGAGACTTAAAAAACTGTATTTTTTTAAAATATTTATTAGAAAGTAAAACGCAGGACCGTACAATAGCCATGATGACGGCGAATAGAATACATGTGTCACCACCCCAGCCCAACTTTTGTCGTCGTAAGGGTAGTAAAACCCAACTTGACAGAGCCCATCGCCGTTATAGGGTTTCATCAGGTACGTTTCGTTGCGTACATAGGCTCTGAAAGAGTCCCATTGGTACACGTCCAGTAGCCGGACTCGAACCCGCGACCTCTTGGTTAGTCAAATATCCGACACACTGGACCACAGACGATGTTATTGTTTGTGTGAAAAATTGAAACACGCGAATCTAATACTACGCGGGGCGTCCACTAGTAACAATATACATATTATATATAAGTTCCTACATGAAAATGCCGTTGTGACGTATCATACCTAGGATGAAGGCAACCAACGGTACTGCAACTTTATTGGTTTTTACTGGCAAAACGTCCGGCAGGTACACGATTAAACCTCATAAGAGGAGCTACGAAATGTTCTACAATTGAGGCAAACAACTTAATTGAAGAGCGACTTAGCCATTTGGGCTGGTATTCTGAAATGTGAAGTAAGCAACTACTAAGGTAAATTTTATGCTCTGTCTGACTCTAATAGCAAGAGATACATGTGCTACAAGCGTTACATAATTATGTTTTTGTTTTTAAGGTACTTCAACAAAGGAGTCTTTATCAATTCGGCCGTTTATATGGGCCCATTGGTGTAGTGGTCAGCATGATTGCGTCTATTCCGTAGGATAGTGGGTTCAATTCCCCATACTTGTTGGATGTGTCTGGGTATCTTATTTATCTATGTATGTATTTTAAAGAAAATTAATTTAAGCAAAGTAGACAATTTGGGAAAATGGGAGAATGTTAAGTCGGTTCCCAGGGAAAAAAGCTCTTTGATAAGTAGGTACCAAGCCCCGAAAGGGTTGTTTTCAAGCACCAAAACCCAGTGTGGCATTTGAGCATCACGACTACAACAATACCTGTACATTACTTGCGAATACACTGCGGGTTGTGAATGACCGGCGATTCAATGACAAATATTTATGATGACATGCACGCGGCTGCGGTAGAGAGAGCAAGGAATGTGCCGCTCTCCTTTAAAACAAAGAGCGGCCCGCCACCCAAGTCAAGACAAGGAAATGGCACCTCGTAAACATTTCCAAGCGGAGCGGATTAAAACGAAGCCGGAACTGGGACTCTCAGTGGGGTTACCATGTACACATTGTATTCACCGAATCGTATGTGGAACCTGAGCGTGTCGGACATCCTATTATGCAAGGGCGATGTAAATTTGGCTGTTTGTTACGCTTTCATGTGTATTCAAACCGTGATCATGATACACAAGTACTAAAGGATGCAGTCAAATTTGATTTTATTAAACTGGGATATAACAAATGCCACACACAGGACATATGTAGGTGTACACAACAATCGTCACACAATCACGCCATAACATACATTTTATTATGAAAGAAAAGCAATAATAATGATAAGATAATAATTTAAGAATATCGAATGCGAGCGGAAGTGCTTGTCAAGTAATTAACAGTGAAACAAAAAATACTTCGGTATTTTTATCGTTATTGATATTTAGCTAAAACTAAATATAATACATAAAATATCACCTAATAACAATAAAACAACACTTTCTTGACACGTTCACTGCTAGGCAGAGACTATCTATACTAATATTATAAAGCTGTTTGTTTGTTTGAACGCGCTAACCTCAGGAACTACTGGTTCGAAATTAAATTTATTTTTGTGTTGAATAGACCATTTATCGAAGAAGGCTTTAGGCTATATTACATCACGCTGCAACTATTAGGAGCGAATAAATAATGGAAAATGTAAAAAAACGGGGAAAATTATTCATCCTTGAGGGCTTTCGTTGCCAAAAATATGTATGAAAGAATTATTCCTCCTGAAATAATTAAAAAAAATGTCCACGACAGTACATGTCATCTTTTAAGATTAACTCGCTAGAACCGTTTTATGGTAATCAAATTTGGTCGAAATTAATGCATTAATTGTATAGAATTGTATGGATGGATGTTTGTAACGAATAAAAGCTACTTGACGAAGGAACGAAAAAAAAACACGAATAGCACCGGGCGGTACTGCTAGTTGTTATAATACAAAGCGTATAGTAGTAATCCCCCTCAACATTGGAATGGGAATACATTCCAAACAATACAAGATGACAAAGACAACCTGCCGTTTGGTATGCCCAAGAACATGTTTAATGATTCTGTAGACATTTGTAACTGGTGCAAGTTGATTCGGCCGTGTACTGTGTGTGTCTTTGAAGTGGCTTTCATGTACTTTTTGTACTGCTAAATTCTACTAATTCTCAGAGACGGTTTTTTTTTAATCACTATGAACAAGCGTTTGACCACCATCCTGCCTGATGTTAAGCAGCGATATGGTCTACGATGGAGCACACTTGTTCAGTAGGTACCTATTCACCCGCGACTTGAAGACCTTCAAACTATACTGCGCAGGAAACACAGGCTCCGGCAAGTCGTTCCACATCCTGGCGGTACGCACTATGAAAGTGGACGCAAACCGTTTGGTTCGCGTAAATGGCAAATCCACCTGGTATGGATGACGTATACGAAGTTCGCCGGGTCAGCTAGTTATGTAATATGCAAGACCTTAAAAACCGTTCCACCATAGATCACGCAAGTTATCGAATAGTACCTATCTAGATTCCAAACGCGTATCAGAGCGGTACCATACCTTCGGTTGGAGTGCATGTATCGGGGGTTTTTTGCCTCAGAACGCTCGTTAGAGGACTCCCGACTCTCGACACGACGCGATCGACCAACGTTATCTAACACAGGATATGGTTCTAGGCTATCTACTGCGACTGCAACGGTAACTTGAGTTATTGGAGACATGGGCGTCGATTCGACTAGATATACGGACATTTTTTTTTTGTCTTTGGCAACTTTTCTACCAGTTGTAGTACGTTTGTTTGTAGTGTTGTGTGTGTGCTGTGTGCGAGTAATGAGATCGTTAGGCACTGACACTTAGGCGAATGCTAATTTGAAAATATGGAATGTGTAGTATTAAGCCGTATTGAATAGGTACCTACTGAACAAGTGTGCTCCATCGTAGATCACATCGCTGCTTAACATCAGGCAGGATGGTGGTCAAACGCTTGTTCAGAGCGATTAAAAAAAATATTACTATACAAAATGTATGTAATGTATCTACCTACGTAATTTAAATTCGTGATCCCACGAGTCTTTTGACAATAAGAGAGAGACTTATTAGTTAAATCAGTGCGTTCAAGTTGTTTTTTTTTTATAGCACAGGTGTTATATGAACAAGCGTTTGACCATCATCCTGCCTGATGATAAGCAGCGATGTCAGTGGTGTGCACTGGCTTTTATGACAAGGTAGACAGTGATCCCCAATGATTGACACAAGCTTATAACTAAGACTAAGTATAGGTAACTTGTCTTTACGAAATATTGGTAACCTATCTACTCGCCCACAAAACACAGGACCTTCATTAGCCTCTGTCGTGAGTAGAATAAAAAAAGATCTAGCAATAACTCTATTGTTAGGTCGGGAAGCTAAAATACTAAGGTAGGCAGTGTCTTTTTGCCTATATGGTAACGTGTGCACGCCACTAAGCGATGTGAACTACGATTGAGTTCCTGGCTAGCTGTATGTACGCGAGCTTATGAATAAGTAATTAGAACAAAACTTGTTTGACATATTCACACAGAACCTACAAAGTTGGACTTTGGATGACCTCCAAAGTATTTAAGCGCAATTTGTCGGCAAAAGTTCCCTAAGCAAAATAGGTTGAAAGTATTACCAACGAACACTTCGCTCGCACACTGTAATTCCCTACTTCACAAAGTAATTTAACACTCATTCAACAACAGTTTAGTTTGGATTAAGTACCGATAAAGTGGTAATAAATGAAACATTACTTGCGCGAATGATCCCGGGCATACCGTGCTTCGGGAAAGTTTCTGAAGTAATATTAAATGTCAAATAAAATACCGTGTATTTATATCATTAACATCGTTGCTCGTGTTAGTGACTGTTTCTCGGAAACGTTAACCCATTACAATGAAAGTAGGCCCGTATGCCTACATATAAATAAATGTAATATTTTACGCAAATTTGCAATAAATCCCTCTAATTCTGTTTTATTTTCATTAGACGAACATTGCATTTTACGCTTGTTATCCAAAAAGATGGGCAGAGTACAATCTGTTAATCAGATTTTTCATGTTTTGTAGAATTTTATTTTTTAATATTGTTTTCTTAAGACGAATGTCTAATAACCACAATACCACCTTTATTCTAGGGTAGCAAAATAATGATCTATCTGCTGTGTCCGCTCATCGGGAGCTCATGACCGAATAAACTAAAACTACAAAATTGTCGAGGTTTCCTCTTAATTTAACTTGTATCAACGTGAATTCTAAGTACAAAAACATTTTTATTTTCAAATTGCCAGTACCGGAAACCACGTAGGGCATGTTGCATGAGACAGAAAAGTACCAGGGGCGCAGTGGGGCGAAGGAGGCTCCCGCGGCGTCGTCGACGGTGGAGGCGGGCGCTACGGCATGCGAGCCGGCCAGCCATTGCGAACCCAATCACTTTCACACTTTCGCTGGGGCGTCGCCCCCGGCTAAGTGCATTAGCGGACTGCAGTCTGCTGTCGGGCCATCTATGATACGAGCTGCAATATACTCTCGGGTTTCTTCCACTCTTACCAACGAACCGTTATAAATAGCAGTAACTTCGTACTTTCGCCCATTGGCTATTTAGAGATTATGTAATAGGACAATAATTAGAAACGGAGAACGGGGTGTTAACCATATCTATACCTATAAGGAGTGCGTGTAATGCGGAACAGCTTTCTCGTAATGATTATTGTTCAAAGATATTTTGATCTTAAAATAATTATATAATTTCATAGCATTCTAAATTGCTTGAAGAGTCCAATTGAACAAACCTTACGGAGATGAGCATTATACGTAGGTGGGATTCATCACCATAAAAAGAAAAGCTTTTTCATGAACGAGAGAGACCACGACGGTGGCATGTTTGATTCTGATAGTGAAGAATTACTATGACTTTTTGTTGTCTGCACCATAAAGTTTTATATGTAATTAAAAGTATTATAGCCCGCACACCATAAGGTGTGTGAACCCTATAACGGCGATGGGCTCACCCCCTGTCACGTTGGGTTGAATACGCTTGGAGAACCGTGGCTGCAATCGACTTCATGTGGCTGATGATAATGAAACATAAAAAACACGCGGGTGAAACAGCGATGCATCCACTAGTCGACAGTACAGACCACCAAGACACAGCACAGTCCGGCAGCTAAGCTCTAGAATAGAAAAATAAATACACTTCACGCCTTTTAATCCCAAAGAGGTGTAGGCAGAGGCACTTGCTAAAGCAAATGCTCTCGGTTCACCAAGCTTATTTAACCCAACGTGACGTCGAGCCTATCGCCGTTATAGGGTTCACACATCTTGTGGTGTGCGCGTTTCATTAAGATGTTGTCCTTCACCGTACAAGCGTTGCGTTGCGTACATAGGCTCTGAAAGAGTCCCAATGGTACACGTCCAGTAGCCGGACTCGAACCCGCGACCTCTCGATTACAAGTCAAGGTTCCGACCAAGTGGACCACAGGCGCTCTATAATATGAGAAGAAAGAACTAATATAACAATAACTCTTCTGGGAAAATAGAAAGTTATCGCCATTATCGTTACGTAGTCGTTACGATCCTAGATATTGAGTGGTCGATGATTGTACAGATCAGAGGTTATAGATAAATTAGTTGATTTTTGTCGACACAACGGCTCTGCGCAGGCGTTTATACAAACGCTAGGTAATCCGGCAAACTTTGTTTTGCCAATATACATTATTAGCAGTTTTCTGTACTATTATATGCATGTCACGTTGGGTTAAATACGCTTGGTGAACCGTGGGCATTTGCTTATTAAGCCTCTGCCTACCCCGCTTTGGGATTAAAAGGCGTGAAGTGTATTTATTATATGCATGTATACATATAAACCTTCATCAAGAAACACTCTATATACTAAAGATAAACGCAAGAAAATCCGTTGCGCAGTTGTTAAAGATCTAAGTATACATAGGGATAGACAGCGGGAGGAGACTATGTTTTAAATGCATACGTAGGTGGAGAGAAGTCCTATGACGAAACCATTGAGAGATTGACGTTCATATAATCGACTATGATTTCTTTCCATAAAAAGATTGCATAGCAAAATTGTTTTAAACCAATATAAAAGCAGTATAATAGTAACCGCCCAAGATCGAATAGCGTGGAAGAAGGGGAGAGAGGCCTTTGCCCTGCAGTGGGAAAATAGTGCCTCATAATAATTATAATTGTAACTATATTGCTTGTCCTTTCTAATAGCAATTTTTCTGTAGCATTAAGGTATCTGTGTAAACCTACCTATCTATATAAAACTGTACATAAAAGTGACTGAAACACACATCAACCCAGCCCAGCCCAAACCCTTTGACCCTTTGAAATTTTTCACAGGGTCCTTTTCCTGATGTTTACACGAGATAAGAAAACGTGTTTAAAATGCTTGCCCTAAGGGGATAAACAGTGGGGTTTTATGAGAAGTTAATATGAGTGACTCGTTAATTTTGGAGTTATGGTACTACAATTTGGTAGTATTACACACATCAAAAGTGTCTAGGG
>SJJU01039517.1:0-11807 GCA_012932125.1 Conopomorpha cramerella | reverse complement strand
CTGGCAACCAGGGTACCCTATTCTGGCCCTGAAGAATGTCCTCTGGGTGCCCAGGACCCACCCAGCACCAGCGATAAATGAAGGTCATCGGAGGGGTTTTAGTCAGTAAAAGTCTGACACTACCGCGTCGCCATCCCCATAGCGGCGGGGTGTCCATGAAGATTTCCCCCTCGTAAACAAAAAAAAAAAGGGTACCCTATTCTAGTTTGAGGTCAGTGATCAGGAGTAAAAATCGTCAGGGTCGTGTGTAAAAATATCCCGGTTTATTTATTATTATTTATTAATTATTATTATATTGTTACTATTTCTTCATTGGCTGCAATTATTTACGTTTACCTCAATCGATATTAAAATCAAACGAGTGCACAGCAATTTATACAGCATGAATTAACTAAGACAAGCTTGAAGCAGCGTACAATTAATTTACATACATACAAAACACTGCGTTTCCGTAAAAATAACCTTCCGCGTCATTATGGACCGAGTTTTGTTATATTTAATCGACTTCCTTGATAAAAGAGATTGTATTTTTCTCTCTCGCATATTGTCGCTTAAAATGTTTACTTTGGGGGTGAACGGGAAATACACGAGAACATATTGTGGTGAAATGCCAATAATCGCCACACTTGGCAGGCGGGTTGGCGAACGCAGTGGTGTTGTGGTTTAACTCACAAAGAGCGCTGCTGCCCGTTCTCTGGAGGGTTCCCTCGGTCGTCTCTTACGACCCCCATAGCGGGAAAAGTTGGGCTGGGGTGGTGACACATGTATTCTATTCGCCGTCACCACACGGCAATTTATTTAAAGGTACAGTCGATCAAAAATCTGATCTACCTCTCTAAGGTTGACTCTTATGAATGACATTGTTTATTTGTCCAAATAGAAGAAAAGCCCTACGTTATTCATGTTTTAGTGACACGGGAAGACGTATCATTAAAACTGATAGACCAATTTGTTGGCCGACTGTACCAATAATGATGTCATAAAAATGGGCTGTATTAATTTCGTAGCAGGTAAGTACGTACTTAAATAGGTATATCGCATAAGGTCTTATTTACTAGATTTTTTTTCTCACTCACGTTTTTAATTAATTAGTCACAATTATTTAGCCTAGCCTCTAAGTTTTTTTTTGTACAACACAGTTGAATATTTACGTAAAAATAATAATATTTGGTTTACATATTTCTTCTAAAGAAGTACTTATATACTTTCGGCATAAGAGCCGACTAAAGAGGTGTGCAAAAGAAATGCATTTATCTATATTTGTTAGAATTTATCAAAGTCCCAAAATTACCTTTGGGTAGAATTTATTCTCAGATGTAAATAAACAAGATAGAAACTTTAATATCACCAAACGTCGCTCTCAAAAAGTGAAAAAAAAGAAAACATACCTATTCTATATTATTTTTGTAGTAAAATATCTTTGGTAGCTACCAACCAATATAATATGAACACTACCTACACTAGATTCTACAGTATTTTTTAGCGCGTAAGTGTCGAAATTTAATGTGATTTTTCGCTAATGCTGTATTTTTCCCTTTGTTGGTTTTTTTTAAATATTTTTCAACAACACACACATTGCCTTCATCCCATGTTAAGTAGCTAAAGCACTTGTGTTATGGAAATCAGACAACGAAATATACTTAAATACTTTTTTTTTCTTTTAAATACATACTTATATAAATAAAACACCCAGACACATCCAACAGGTACTTAAAAGCTCATCACCTAAGCACCTGTCAGCGGTGGGAATCGAACCCACGACCCTACGGAGCAGAGGCAGACATGCTGACCACTACATCAACGGGTCAGTGGTTTATTTAATAATATGTTTTCTTTCTGCTTGTATTCTGGTAATATGGAGCATTATACCCCAAAACAAGATTTGCATTAAATCAGGCGCCGAATTTTTTATCCACACGCCAAAATATCCTTGTCGCTCAAATGAACTTCTTATTTTGTAGAGTCCGATATGTCGTTTACAAATTAGACAGGTTCCGCTAGACAACTTGCTGTGGCACTTTCTTCTTAACAGGTCTCAAGGCTTTTTGAAAGTAAAAGGTGTCATTTATCTGGATTCGAACGCGAACACTGCTAGGTCGTAGGCCTTTCCGCGACCAGAATGTATAATAGGCGACCTTGCGGTACCAATAACTGTGCCTTGGGGTTTATGACGTGATAATCATACAGATTTTAAAAAAAAAATACGATTGTCTTTGATTTTATTTGGATAAATAATTAAGGTACAGTCAGCTCAGAATCTAGTATATCATATATATATATGTATATAAAAGAAAGTCGTGTTAGTTACACTATTTATAACTCAACAACGGCTGAACCGATTTGGTTGAAAATTGGTGGGGAGGTAGCTTAGAACCGGGAGACGGACATAGGATACTTTTTACCCCGATCCTGTTGGTCGCGTCGCTATAGAGGGTGTTATAGTTTGTATGAAATACTGAAACTACGCGAATGAAATCGCGGGGCGTGAATGAATGTATGTTCGTTAGTCTCGCTAAAACTCGAGAACGGCTGGACCGATTTGGCTAATTTTGGTCTTGAATGTAATTCGTGGAAGTCCAGGGAGGGTTTTTCTTAAAATACACGGAGTACAAATGCGACTTCCTATGGCAAAACAAATGTTTGCCGAGACAACTAGCAGTTTAATAAATACATACGTAGATAAAACACACATACGTAGACACACACAACAATGGCCTCATCTCACCACTAAAGCATTAAACTTTATTATATATATATTATCAGCGTTTGGAATCGAACCAAATAGAATATGTTGTCGAAACTCAATACACTGCAGCTTTTGTTTAGAATACTTAACGAGTCTACAAATTGAACAATACCTAAATTATGCAAAGCTCACACCTAACCTTTTCTTATAACACATAGTGTTTATGCACACGCGGATAATAACAGTATTGGTAAGTACTTAGTTATACATCCAATTTACATACAAAGGATGAAGCTCAACGAACTGGGTTAACTAACAGGTCTAGTGTGACATACCTACATACTTCCGTGGTTGTTAAATAAAGCTTTATGATAATATTGATGAGGCAAGAGAAGGTACAAGTATTGTTATGACAAGTTGTATATTGTCTGTGTCCTAGTAAGGTTAATGTGCATGCCATAGACTTATCTCGTTGAACTCTCTTACCGAGTAGGGTATACATACAAGTTTTGCGAAATAAAGTTTTTATGTAAGTACACACATCAAAAGTGTCTAGGGATCCAGGACATTTTTAGCTCTAAAAAAATGTATTTTATTTAAATCAAATCTGATCTTCTGGACTGGCCTAATTCCCCATGCCTGTATCAATTACTTATCACCACATGAATGAATTCAGTCTTTATAAAATATATTCTTGATTGCAATATAGACAATTAATAGACACTTTTGATGTGTGTATAAGACACTGGCCACTTGTAATTATTTGAAACATTCGGTTATTTAAAAGTAAAACGTATATACAACTAAAACCAAATAATAAACATTAACGAAAAAAAAACAAAACAAACATTTGACTCAAAATTAAGAGGAACATTTTTTATAGTCACACAGTAACCTAGATATTGGGTCAACAAAGATGTCGGCATCCGGGCACTGAGTTAGGAACTTATTCATTATTTTCCCTGTGGTAAATGGGTGCCTAATGAACAAGACCACGTTGTACCACATTAACGTCCATTGTAGACTACATCGCGGCTTAACATCAGACAGGATGGTGGTCAAACGCTTGTTTACTGTGGTGTAAAAAAAAATCGTCCTGCTCTTACGGGCAAAGGGCACGCTTCTTTCTCTATAACGAAAGGTCGAAGTAGACTACTACTGCTGCATCCTAGTGTTATCTCGAGCAACTCTATAGGTATTGCTACTGTGACATGCTAATCCTATAAACGCACTTGAAACGTAGCTTAGGTACCGTAGGGGTGCACTAAGAAAGGAATTCCAGAAATGCTCACGGGAAGGGGAATTAACGGTAAATTACTTTTGTATGAAAAATCTAAACCGCTCAAGTTAGATGCTTGAAATATAGTATGCAGACAGTTAGGTACTACTAAACTACGCGAATGAAATCGCGGGGCGTCCACTAGTCCTGCATAATATGATATGATGTGTGGAACATGCAATGCAACGCTCGTATATGTTACAAAAAATCCTCAGAAAGAAGCACAAGTACGTTTTCGTGTATTTAACTCCTATGTCATAAAGTTTTCGAAAGCAGTCAGATATTTTGGGATTCCCTTTTAATTACAGTTTCAGTTCGGCTAAGTTTCCTAACGACATTTTAACGAGGAGCAAGAATCAAGTGAACGGAAAAAGAATTACAATTTCCCAAGCAAATATTTTCACTTAAAATCGTGATCGATTGGTTTTTAATAATAATTTTATTTAACTGGTATTTCTTGTTTGTAAACATATTTTAAAAGCAACGTAATACTCACAGTATTCCGTGATTTCATCCACAAGTAACTATATGTTCATACATTTCCTACCGTTATTAGGGTCTTAACCCTTTTTGACCTACTTTTTCTACAAAGATATTTCTGTTATTAATCACCACAAGTAACAACACAAGTTCTTGAACGATGTCCTCTGGGTGTCCAGGACACGCCCAGCAACTCCAGCTATCATCACCATCATCATCAGCCCATATTTATCTGGACTCCAGCTATAATTGGGGATATTTCATTCAGGAAAAAAAAGTCTGTCACTCCGTCACCCGTCTCCGTAGCGGCGTCCATGAGGAATTATTTCTCGCCAACATACAATAAAAGCTGGTATTCTATTTGTGTGTTTTAAATATACTAACCTGTCAGCATCATCACTTATGTTGTCGCAAGACCAGACACGAGACAATGGTTCATATAAAATATGATCGTAATCAGTTTATTTTATCTCGCTGTTTGCCTCTATGCATGCTTACAGCTTTAAAACTACGCAGCGGATTTTAATGTTTTTTTTTTATAAGAAAGAGTGATTCTCGAGGAAGGTTTATATGTTACAATACATGCACATAATAGCAGAGAAACACTGTTGATAATGTATATCGGCAAAATAAAGTTTGCCGGGTCAGCTAAAAAATAACAAAGGTAAGCTCGAGCTTGTCTTTGATTATATTCGCGCCCATATACACGGTGAACAAGATTGAGTTATAGTTCTATTAAGTCATTAACGGCTTGATAAGAATATAAGAAAACTACAAAAAAAGTACACACTTGTTCACCAATTGTATTGGAATCAACGCCCTCTCGATTACAAGTCCAGTAAACCGACGACTAAGCCGCAGTGGTGCAGTTGGTTGAGTTAAATAGTCAGATTATACATTGACAGGTCATTTAAATATGCAGTCAAGATCCTGTTTGCCTTATAAGAGTTATAGTACTAAGGGCGAGTGGGTGACCTAGGTCTTGTAATTAGTATTAGGTAACCGACGCCGCCGGTCGCCGCATGAAACCTAGATCAAGGCAAGGCGGTTTGTAATTCTATTCAAAGATTCGAATAGGACCTAGTAATAAGTTAATTACTTACGTAACTTTATTTTATTTGGGACAACAAACATACACTAAAGTACAATAAATCACATTTAAATATTGGGCGTAATGCCCCATGACGCTATTCCCATGTAGACAGGAATTAGGGAGGGGAAAGGGTAGGGAGGAGAAAAGAAATTCTTTTGGATAAATTCTAGAACATTACGTAAATTTTGTTTGTAGAAATATACTTATGGAGATATTAAAATATACAACGTCGTTTAGTAAATACGTATTACAAGATAATATGTAATACGTATTGAATAATAATATATATTTATATATATTTTATCCTTACTATTATAGTGCATCTTTAAGCTGTATTCTTAAATAAATAATTCCAGCTTGAAAGTACATGCCAATGAAAATAATTTAAAAAGTAATTGATTTTT
The DNA here is from genome assembly GCA_012932125.1 of Conopomorpha cramerella. Taxonomy (NCBI): domain Eukaryota; kingdom Metazoa; phylum Arthropoda; class Insecta; order Lepidoptera; family Gracillariidae; genus Conopomorpha; species Conopomorpha cramerella. Next base: position 5,865 of record SJJU01039517.1, on the reverse strand, counting down.
TTAATATTTTTCCGACTAACTAATAGAACCTATTATGCGATGTCTGCTCCATGTCGACTTTTGGGACCTGCTGTATATTAGGCAGGTATAGGTACATACATTTTATAAACACCATGAACAAGCGTTTGACCACCATCCTACCTGATGCTAAGCAGCGATGTGGTCTACGATGGAGCACACTTGTTCATTAGGTACCCGTGACTTGAAAACCTTAAGACTGTACTGCTGATATTTCTCACAGGACTATTTCTTAAGAGTCTATGTACGATACGTAACTAACTCACTGTAAAGGAACCTCAGGACACCCGCATACTACAATATTTGTGAACTTATAACGGCCATAAGCTCATCACGTTGGACCAAATACTCTTGGCGAACCGTGGGCCTGAAGTGCGCCCTGCATTCTTCGTGCATTAAAATTCATGATGTTTATTTTTACCTTAAACATGGTCCACAATATCCCAATCATTCATGTAAACATGACATGAGTAAATTTCACATTCATCGTTGTTGGTTTTTCAAACGGGGGATCAGAAAATATCTTTGGATAAATAAGTAAAATAACTTGTTGTTACGATTTCAAGTAAATAAGTAATTATTTTTTGCGTGAAAGGACAGGAATAAAAAAATACACGTGAACGGAGAACTTGTAAATAACCAGTAAAAAGTAAATAATCCTTTTGGTTTAAAATTGACGTAGAGGGACCATAATCAATCGTTGATTAAAAAAAATACTATGAGTAATAACGAAATACAATTCACTACATTCTCTTAATCCCAGATAAGGAATCTAAACATTACTTATACTTCGTTATTTGTACAAATTTTGTATATACCACATATATACCACATATCCTTCGTTCCTATTTCTGCAATCTATCACTCAACCATAGACCAAATAGTATACTAACACTCAACTACTTATGGGTAAAACTTTTAAACATCAGAGTCGAATGTCAAATTTTGACATATTGTTTTTTTAACAAGTACTTGCCTTAGATACATATGCACATAAAATCCAATGAATAAATTGGCTATACAAACTTGACATACCTACCTGCTTATTGTATGTAAATAACGGAGAAAGTAGCCTGCGCGTGGGTGCGGAAAAGCGGTTAAGACGCTGTTCACACTTTTTGAGGACATTTTTAATTTGGGTTAGGGCCGAAAAAAGTAGTGTCATTTTGCGAATATCGAATTACCAAGAATCAGTAGTGCAATTCTCGTATTTTCGTCGATACTAAAAAAGTCTCAACTTAGTCCAAACTCTCTTGTTACTATCGTTCTCGTGTTACTGTCGAATTTCAATAGTACGTCAAACGGCTCGGAATCGTCAAAGCGTATTCTCGTAAACAAACCAAACTAAAATTACTCTTCTCAAACAAACGGTATTCTGGTAATTTTTAAACTCGACTAAACTCGAGCGTAAGCTAAACCAAAACGTAATCGTGATCGAGCAAAAATACGAGAATTGCACTACAGGACGCCAAAAAGTTTTGTATTCGCGGTTCTTTGACCTCCTTCGTGACTGCGGATAATTTGTACTTTTTATATAAATTTTATACACATATACAGAGTGCGACAAGGATATTTTGACGCGTGAACTGTATTTGCCCCTTTCTTGATTTATGTTAGGTGTTTTGCTTGTAATATGATAATATGTAATAACTTTATATATTATAACAAGACTTTATATTATAGGCTTTATATACTAATATTACCTAAATAAGACTTGATATTTTTATAAGAAGACGGTTATCTTATATAACTGTACCGCGCGGTGTTACTCGCGTTTTTTTTCGTTGCTCCATACATTTCTTTACAATTAATGCATTAATTTCTACCAAATTTGATTACCATAAAATCGGTTTTAGTGAGTTAATCTTAAAAGATAGACATATACTATCGTGGACATTATTTTAGATCACTTCAAGGGGAATAATTCTTTCAAACATAAGTATATTTTTGGCATCTTGAACCGTTTTCAGCAACAGAAGCCGTCAAGGATGTATAATTTTCCCCGTTTTGTTTCACATTTTCCATTATTTCTTCGCTCCTAATAGTTGCATCGTGATGTTAATATAGCCTAAAGCTTTCCTCGATAAATGGTTGTTTATTCTACACAAAATAATTTTTCAATTTGAACCAGTAGTTCCTGAGATTAGCGCGTTCAAACAAACAAACTCTTCAGCTTTATAATATTAGTATAGATTAAGCGCAAAAGTTTTTAGTCACGCACCAAAAGAGCCTTGTCGCATTATACATTGAAATATATGTCCGTAATTCCTTATAATTTATACTTGTAAGGATACATTCTTTTTTTATGTTTAAACAGAGTTTGTATTGGACACGAGAGTTAAATATGTTATCTTATTTAAGATCTCGCGATGTGAGATAGTTTATTCATATCAGAGTTCTTTCTATAAAGATTTGTTTATCTGTATCAGTCCAATTGCTTATGTTTCCTTATAATTTAGTACGCAGTCAAGATAAATAGTATATTATAATAACAACAATATTGAATGTTTTGTATGTCGGTTGCTGATTATTTAATAACTCTTATCGACGTTACAAGTGTTCTCTACGTGATTTTGTTAGTTTTTTTTGTCATTAAAATTTAATCATGTATTCTAATAAACATGTTGTTGTAAATTGCGGATTCTAGCCCTGCGATAAGAAATATCGTGGAAAATTCCTATTTTCTTTTAACTGCAGTGAAATAGACACAATATAAAAAATAAAAATAAATACACTTCACGGGACGAGGGCCTCCCCCAATCATGATTTCCAAGATCAATTGGAGGGAAATTGGCCAATAATCACCACGCTCGGCATGCGGGTTTGCGATTATTTATTGATGTATGTTTATTATGTATGAAAAAAAATACACTTCACGCATTTTAATCCCAAAGCGGGGTAGGCAGAGGCACTTGCTAAGCAAATGCCCACGGTTAACCAAGCGTATTTTAAACCAACGTGATAGGGGGTGAGCCCATCGCCGTTATTGGGTTCGCACACCTTGTGGTGTGCGGGTTTCATTATGATGTTGTCCTTCACCGTACGAACGTTGCGTTGCGTACATAGGCTCTGAAAAAAGCAGTTCAGTAGAGCTGTAATAACTTCGGTATAAGTTACAACGTGTTTATTTATAACGGGGAACATGTTACATTTAAAGTATTGGTATACATGAAACAAATTTAAGCTACTTCTAAAAACGAGACTTTCTCAATTCGGGCTGTTTTCATGTTTGTTCGAACATAACTCCGTCGTTTATGTATTATTTTTATGATTAAATTTTTGTTGGAAAGGAGATATTTCCAAGTTGCTCCCATGATAAGGAAATCAGGGTGTAATGATGGCAAACCCAATAAATCACAGGGAACTTTAAAAAATGTATAGGTGGGCGGCTGGTCCAGGTTGACATCGGTTCTCTTTTCTTTAAAATTATTTACTTTCATACTTATACATACAGAGTGTAAAAGGACCCCGAGCAAAAGTCTTAGAAACGTTGTTAGGCTAGCCAATATGAACAAGTTTTACTATGGCGACAATACAGGGAAATGAAAAGAAAAATCCTACTCCGTACAAAATGATATCTCCTGAGTCAAAATATTGTCGATTTTGTATGGAGATGAAAATATTTTTTCTTATTTCCCCGTCGCCATAGTATAACTTGTTCATATTGAGAAGCCCAACAATGTATCCAAGATCATTGCTCGGGGTCCTTGTACACGTAGCACAGATACAAAAGTTCACCAAAAAAAATAGCTCATGTACCTACTTAGTCAGCTTTTTGTCTAGCATTCGTAAATACATAAGAAAAAAATTATACAAACAACAGTAACTAGTTACTTAAGTAAATAGTGTGGAGTAGTGAATCACTTGCAGCAATTGATGGCGGAATCGTATTGAAAGTGTCATTAATTGCTCTGTCGCGACTCTTTAATGACAACGAGAAACTGCAATGTTAGTAATAAGCAGGTAAGTAATCAATGGCAACGTAATAAGCCAGTTTAATTCACTTCTGTTGAACTTTCCTGCGTTTTACGAGAATGAGAAGTATTCTAAAAAAAAAATCACCAACGTCATCATCAGCGCATGTTCGTCCACTGCTGGACATAGGCCTCTCTAATTGCACGCCAATTTGTTTTCGACTTCTCGCAACCAATTTCTGCCAGTAATTTGCGCATATCATTAGTACACCTCGCCTGAGAGCGTCCTACTTTCCGTTTGCCGAGACACGGTCTCCACTCGAGAACTCGTTTACCCCAACGGTCATGGGTCGTAATATGGCCGGCCCACTGCCACTTCAGCTTGCAAATATTATATGAAAAAAAATCAGTGTTCTGTCCACACCCTATTTACGATTACGAACGTGTAAATATTTCAATTACATATTTTAACAACTTATCATCATTCTAAGCCAGATTTGTAACTGTGTAACACCTAACAAGTGCAAAATAAATACTTTTGCGTTCAGATTTTTTTTTTGTTAAGTACTTATCAAAGTATTCGTAAACAGCGCTAGTTCTCAAAAGCTTGCCAAATGTACGCAAAAAATACGGTTAATATGAGACTTTTTTTTTTTTTTTCTCTGCACAGAAACTTTGGACCACGAGGTGAAATATTTCGCATCTTTCCTCTTTAGTTTCATAAACTGAATGACTTTGTCGAGTTTCACTAACATTTTTAATTTGTCCTTGTATATCAAAGTACCACATCTTTATTCTCGTCCGTTGTTTGTAGTTTTTCCATATCATTACATAGTATTTAATAATGTCGCCGCCCGTTGTCTGTATGCTTAGATCTTTAAAACTATGCAACGGATTTTCATGCGGTTTTCATCTGTAGATAGAGTGATTCTTGAGGAAGGTTTATAATGTATATTACTTGCATAAATAGCAGAGGAACTCTGGCGAAACAATGTTTGCAGATATTATTGTAAAAAAAACCTAATTAATGTAGTGATTTCTTACAAAAGAAGTGCACTTGCAGAATTTCTCAGCTCATTCGGTTTTATGCTAGTTATTAGAGCGAAGAAAAACTGTTTAATTATATGAGAAAAAAGAGTTGTATCCGCATAGCGATTCCTATTAATGAATTATGAATGTTATTATCATTACTGTTGTCTCTACTCTAGTAGTCTAGATGTTCTAGGAAAAATAATAAAGCAGGAGAGCTAAAGTAAGTATTTTGCACGCACGTAACATTTATAACAAAAAGAAGACTTTGTTCAGGAAAAGAAGTATAGGTACCATTGAAATCGCTATCATTTGCTAAGAAAGAAATAGTGGGACCGGACCATTACACTGAAGTCAGCCTGTACAACAAATAATCAAATCTTTCCTTTAATAAACAAATAAATACACTTCACGCCTTTTAATCCCAAAGCGGGGTAGGCAGAGGCACTTATTAAAGCAAATGCCCACGGTTCACCAAGCGTATTTAACCCAACGTGACAGGGGGTGAGCCAATCGCCGTTATAGGGTTCACACACCTTGTGGTGTGCGGGTTTCATCACGATGTTGTCCTTCACCGTACGAACGTTGCGTTGCGTACATAGGCTCTGAAAAAGAGTCCCATTGGTTCGAGTCCAGCTACTGGACGTGTACCCGGACCTCCCGGTTACAAGTCAAGTATCCGACCAACTGGACCACAGACGCTCTTTCCTTTAATAATATGAGTATATATTTCGGCTTCAGTTCTAACAATAAGGCTACGCAATTATCGTAATCGATCACCGTTAAACATACCTACAGAGTTGAAAAACTACCGTAACCACATTACGAATAGATTGTGCATTCATTTATTGTTAGTCACATTAACACTGTTAGATGAGTTGTGCTTTGTTTTGTTGGTTTAACT
>SJJU01039506.1:0-10348 GCA_012932125.1 Conopomorpha cramerella | reverse complement strand
TAATAGTGACGTCATATGGCGCTTACGCTTTTTCGAAAAACATCAATATTAAAAGTGAAAATCATGAATGAAAACATTATTTTTATGTTGAATAAAAAAATACGGGTCAAATATTTTTATATTTTCTTCAATTTTCAATAAAAATATCATTTACCATTCGAAATGCAAAGTTGTCAATTATCGAACAACTGTGACTTGACGTTTTTTTATCATGACACCACCAAGTGGGAAGAGGTGAAAAACGAACTGCAAGTGAATATAATATTTATTGAAATAAAAGTAGCCAGAGCCTCCTTCAAGCTGGAAATTTTTACATTTTAATATCGAAGTTTATCTAACGCATCTCCTACGCTGATCTCATCGTTAGTTAACGGCAAACGTGGAATAATCAAAATAGACATCAAATGTACTCTAATGTTTGCTGCAGATTATGTTGCCAAAGGTCAAGCATTAGATAAACTTATGCACAAGTAAGCGAGTGCATTACAAGGGACTGATCATTGGGTGGCGTCACGGGTTTGAGACTACAAGACAATATTGACGTTTTATTCAAGTGTAGGTAATTTAGTGAGGTTGGGTTAGGCTATGTTTTGTAAAAAAAATGTTAGCTTGATGGACGATTGAATATCTTAAGTTCTGAGTAAGCATTTTATGAGTGAATAGTTTGCGTTTATTTTCGACACTCCTGATAGTTCTATCATCGCAGTTATCCGTAGTTCCTCTGAGAAAGGAGGTAAAATATGAAACTAGTTCCGGAAAGGACTACGCAGAATAAATTAATTCTCTATTCCTAACTATTTCCATGTTTGAACCCCTTCCCCAAATAATAATAGATTCGACAGATTATAGTATCGTACTACGTATCTGTCGAATCCATGTTGTTGATGCCGATTTTTCAAGACGAATGACCGGCAAACTTCAACACACTTCAATCAAGTATAAAAATTAATCTTTATTTGTATAGAACTACTAACATTAGACGGCAAAACTCCCCTTGAATAGGCACTTATGAAAAATAAAAAATAATAAATTTATTTCACATTTATATTTATTGATGTGTTAAAAAAATCTATAGGTACAAATAAGTGAAATATAATAATAATACATCATACATAATAAGAGAAAACTTAAAATATATTCTAATTGATACTCGGAGGTAATAAGACCTTATCTCAAGTGTCAAACAGTATCAACTAACAGTCAGTCGCACTTCAATCAATCTTATGACTCCAATATACTTGCAGACAATTGTCTGCTACAGTTGAATGGTATACTGTACTTCACGTTAACAGAGCAACGATTTAAAAAAATAATATCTAATTAAATATATAATAATAATAATATCTAACACTCATTTTCGTCTTTAATCGTCTTGTCTCCTACTAAATTGTGATGGCGCCATCATAAAACATTAAAAATAGGTACTTACGAATTGGCTAACTATGAATAATTAATACATGAAAATTATAATATGACAGGAAATTATAAAGGATTCCCAATAAAGCATTATGGCTATACAAAAGCGTATGATACAGCTAAAACTTATAAAGTAGGTTATAGAAAAATAAATTATGGAAAATAACACAATTGACAGTCGAAAATTTGGAAATACCTTTACGGAGACTACAACACACCATGACATTCATTTATCTTCACACTGTGTCTACACAGTGAGCTTCCAAATAGTGTTTTTTTTTGTGAAAGATATTAGCTTTAGGCACCTTAATACAATTAGTAATAAGTCAACGTTTTGTGCGAAACACGTATTACATTACGAGAGTTCAAACAAGTTGCCCATCACTGTAAGAAGTGTGATAGATTATTCTATAGAACACATATACAAGGAGAAAGTGTAGGGCAAATTGTTTTGAAACTTTGTACTCCATTCCACATGGTCACCTCATTACTCGGGTGACATTGTGGAAAAGAGTGCGTATAACAACGACTTAATTTTTGTAAGCAATTATTACGAATACATCCGATACTACAGAATGTGGAAATCTTGAAGTGCGTTTTCAAGTCGTAACAAATCTATCAATACAAGTATCTATTGACGGTTCACTGATAATGAGGTGCAAAGTTATTTTCTTTATATCTAATTTATGTTTAACGTTTAAGTAGAAGATAATAAAAAAAAAACCTAGTAGCGAAATCGATGTGGCAGTAAAATGTTCACAGTGCGACAAATACATACTGTTACTTGCACCTCTTTATCAGTGAAATGAAACGTCTTATTACAAAAGAATTACTTCACAAACTTCGTAAATTTGAACAATGAAAGTCCTATTATTTCACAACACGTGTACTATTTACATGTACGGAGAACAATCGAATATTCGTATATATCTAGTTGAAAGTTTCGTTTTCTCACCAAAATAAAACTGAATTTATATAAATTAGTTCTGAGGTTGTTTTCCTAGCGACAGCGAGCGGTATCTATTTTATATTCTTCAATGTATATATTTAAGCACCGGGATTAAATTATTTATTGCACAGTATAATATAATTTATTATAAACGCGTGCGACGTTAACGAATGAGAAATCGTCATTTTATATGAATTAATTTTCATCGAAATAATTATTCATTTGACGATAATTATTTTAATGCAGCTACTTATAAAATAGATTAGACAACTAAACATTTAGCCGGTTATATTTAGGCCAAATCCGTTAAACTTATAATACGTTACATACTTTCGAAATATGTATATAATATTGTATATAAATAGCGCAATCAGCTAAACTAGATATTGGCACAAATTAAACTACTTTTTTTTTCTTCAAAGTTTGTGTCGGTGTTCAGTTTATTAAAAAAAATCTATTGAGCGTCTTTCAATACGACGAGAAATGAATAAAACAAGTATGTAGAAAAGCTAAAGTTTCATGTAAATAAAGCTACTCACATTTCCGGTAAGATATTATCAATATTCATAAATAAATGAGTCCCTAATGTCTAAATACCCTCAGAACATTTAATATGCGTAAAAAACTCAGTTCTTTATTAGGATTATTTGGCATCTATCACCAATATCGATACATAACTACTTTAAACATGGTATACAAAGGTGTAGTACATATATAATGCGCTCCAACGAAACTTAATAAAAGAAAAACACATTACATACATAAGTTGTGCATTTAGCACACAATTTCATTATAATATTCCCTGCCGATCCTAAATTTCCTCCGATTTACGCGCACAAGCGCACTACGCCCGCCCAAATAACACCCAGTCAACATTTGCGCCCCATACGTGCAACGCCAACAAAACATACCACTCAATGACATTACAAAATTAATCCTGTGTTAACAACCGAATCATTACAATCTATATGCACCTCACGTTAAGTTACTGCTACAAAAACAAAAAATGCCGTGAATGTAACAATTTAATGGAATTGAGAAAATGCTTTTGTTCCGAAGCGCTTTTTCACACGTTTTATTGAATGCAAGTGAAGGTTTTGATGATGTGCGTTTGCCAGTGAAAAGAGGAATGGATAGAGGCGCCCACAATGTGCCAACTTAAATAAAACACTGATATGTAATTCGTATTGCTAATAATCCTGAGTACGCAATAGTAGTACCCCCGAAATCTTTTACACTGTTTATCAATCGTACACGACGAAATTCTATGCGTTACACCTAACAACTATAATACGTTTTTCGGACTAACTAAAACTTATATGTTTTTCGATGAGTAAAAAAAAAAGAAGTGATTACGTCTAGCTTGCTGCTGCGTTACGCAAAGGAAAGTTTATGTAATAGAAACAAACAAAATACGCTCACTTAATAATCCTATTCACTTCAACTTGCAGTAATTAAAAAAAAAGAAGCAGAAGTAACTCACATGTATCGCTTAAGCCTAGAAAAGCTCGGGTTGTGCGGAAACTTTCCGTGGGTATAGGAATGTTATTGATAGTTTAAAAAGCCGGGTTTGTCCTCGAAATGACAGGTAGAAACAGACTGATCACGTATCTCCAAAGTTTAGTACAAATTGACAGCATGTATGAACATCCATACGTTTGAACACTTCTATTACAAAATAGAGGTATACAGGAGAACTGTAGTCAATAACTACATTAAAAAGTAACACAGTTTTTGTCGTTCACCTTTTGCACAGTAAAAGAAGAAAAAAATACTTTCCATTTTTTCATAAAAAAAAAAAAACCATTTACCGTGCAAAAAGTTATCGGAACCAGTCCGTCCTACGACAAAATTACAACGGGTTGTCACAATAATTACAATTACAACAACATTACAGTAAGATGTACATAGGGTAAACCATACATTTATTGTCCACATAAGAGTATAGTCATTGGTCATGTTCAAAGTATTTTCTCTTACCGTGATATTCATAAAGTTGTATCTATACAACTGCTCGTGAAGGCTTCAAAATCTTAGTAAATATCAAATACGGACAAATCGTAAAACTATTAATGAATTAGACGGTCAGAGTTTACGGGCCTTAAAAATAATAGCGGTGTAATCCATTATAAAGATATACCAAGCCCTACCCAACTTAATAGTATCTGTAGAAGGCAGGCCAAAAGTAATCACCCGATATTCTTACGTTCATTCCTTGAACAGTTTCTTTTTAGAACAAATAACTACACATTTTCCTTCGAAAACTGCCAAAGGGAACTCCTTTGTGCTGTTATTAAACGTATTATTTTACTGACACAATAGGGCAATTACTTTTACACCATTACAAAAACTAGCACCGCCGTTTATGAACAAGGCCCCAAACGTCCAATAACTAGTACCCGGCGAACAACAATATACGAGATACGATTCACGTCATGAGATTACAAGTGTAAAGTAGAAGGCGCGAAGTTGACGTGGAGCCGGTGTGTCAGCTAGGAGGGTGGTGGGTGTGGGTGGTGCGGGTGGTAAGGCTGGTAGGGCTGGTAGGGCAGCGTGTTGTGCCTCGGCTGCTGGTGGTGGTGGTGGCAGTGTCGCGCGTGCGTCGCGTGCCCGCCGCCCGCCGCCAGGGGCCCGGCCGCGGGGCCCGCCGAGGCCAGGGGGCCGGCGGGGGGCGCGAGGGGCCCGAGGGGCGCGAGGGGCGAGTGCAGGCCGACGAGGCCCTGCGCCGCGCCCAGCAGGGCCCGGTGCCCGTGCGGGTGCGGGTGCGCCGCGCGGTGCACCACGTGCAGCTCCGGCGGCATGTGGTACACGCCGGGGCCGGGGCCGAGGCCGGGACTCTGCGGGGGTGGAAAGGTAACTGTAAGTTCACGGTTGGCGCTATCCTATCTAGTAAAAATAAATCTTTCTGACGTTTAATAGTTAAGAAAATGCAATGCACAAATTAGACGACTAGTACGCTGTGTGTGTACTGTAATGTGTTATAGTTAAAGAGTTACATGTTAAGATTTACTTTTAAACGTATAAATAATATTATTCACCGAAACTGCTCGCAATTCAATATAACTGTTAAAGAGCTACAGTATAACTAAACTCTACTTTGAACTATATAGAAATGCTATAATAGATATTATGTATAATACACTCACATGATGCGCGTGCACGTGTCGGTGAGGCGGCAGGGAGGGCCTCACTCAGTAGGCGGACGCCTCTTTATACTCAGAGTTGTCCATGGTGAAGAAGTCTTCCAACTTCCACTGCAGAGTTTCGAACGTTGGCCTCTTCAGCGGGTCCTTGTTCCAGCACTCCAGCATTATCTCGTAGAGGGCCTCCGGACAGTTGCTTGGACGCGGCATGCGGTAGCCGTGCTCCACTTGATGTAACACCTCCGCGTTTGACATGCCTGCGGAACGATTGATACGATTGATTGAATGATTGACGTTACAAACAATATTAATGAATGACTTTCCATATTAACAGTGATAAGAGAAACTGTTAGTGAAATGTACCTAAATCGATATCCTGGGTGAGAAACCTTTGTGAGTTAATTAATTTATAACGAGCCCTATCGTGGTGGACCAAACCTTGGAGACAGAATGACGCACAAGTCAATTTTAGCTTATATGAGTAATTTTTAAGGGTGCTCGTGGCAAGACTAGTCAAATTGGCCTTAAAATACACGATTAATTATTCATTGGTAAAGTTTTTTTTACCTATCTATAAGTATTAATTCACAATACGTAATAATAATGTTAAAAACAATTTGTCGACTTAATAACTACTTTGTATCTGTGTAACAGTGTGATAATTTTAGTGCAATTAATTATGATTTACATGACCATTGTCGTTCATTCAATTAGAATCTTAATGTTCCATAGAAATTGAAGCGGTAAACTAACAAGATTAACGTTCTGCGATTAGGGTGACATTAGCCCGTAAATAAAAACTGTTATCTAACCCTCGTGTTGCTTTTAGCCTTGTTTCACATATTACACGACATTGGAGTATAATGTCCATTTTATGATATTTTACCATAAATTGTGCAATTTTATTACTAGTTAACAGACTATAAATTGTTTTTCTACTATTGTCTTATACTCATACTGATTGTTGGCATTTCATTTTGTGCTAATCTAAGATGAAAAAACGATTACGTACTCGCTGTTTTTCTACTCAAATGTGACGTAAGAGGCGACATAGGTGATATTCACATATATTCTTTATTTTATTAAACGTACTTACATCTATGAGGTTATATTTTAAGACTAAAACTATCGGATAATTGTGACAATTTTAGATAATATCGATTGAACCTAAACTATCCATAGTATTAAGGTTAGATAGTAATAATATAATAATATCTTTATTGTCATTAGGTATTACACTTTGTAGATATTCGTTTATTAAAAAATACAAAATTAAGCAATGTCGTCCAAATATCCAAATTAAGCGGCTAGGAACCTAACCTCTTAATAACGTTTCCGAAGAATGTATCCACGCCATTTCCGATTCGGCACCTGAGTTTATGTAATGTTCATCACAAACTGTCTTAAACGGATTCGGAAATACCATTTTTAGACAAAAATTACTATTTCCGAATTTCCTAATCGAATATTTCATTCAGTAGGGTCTAGCAATCAATGCATCACCCAGTGGCGTGCACTGGCTTTTAGGACAAGTTAGGTAGTAATCCCCAAGGATTGACACCTATGTATAGGTAATAAAGTCTTTACGAAATATAGCTACGTACGTACCTATCTACTCACACACAAAACACAGGACCGTCGTAAGCTTATGTCGTGAGTATAACAAAAAAGATCTAGCAATAACTATATTTTTAGGTCGGGTAGCCAAAATACTAAGGTAGGTAGGCAGTGTCTTTTTGCCTGTATGGTGTGCACGCCACTGGCATCACCCTATAATATTTACAATGTGAATCAATACGATTGCTTATATAATTATTCATAACTAAACGCAGCAAGTCAAGAATGCAGGATATTATAACAAAGAGCAAAGATGATTGTCTCACAACGCGTACACACGATGTACACAAACTTTGTCACAGTTTAACGTGTCCATGTCACCTTGGATCATCCACGAGTCGTACATGTGACGCGTTCGTCGCACCACAGATTGCGTACGCTTGTCCGGTGAACAATTAACCGAATATAATCCTTATTGACACAACGGTGACAAGTTATCTCGGATGAGAATCGCTCGAATGATACTATACAATACACTTGTCTCGAATGTGTTTTTTCACACTTTCGGAATAACTTAATTAGATTTTTCAACGCTTGTTTGTTTATTGTTTACACAATTAAGGGAATCGAATGTCGTGTTGTTTTTCGTTTTCGGACAGGCGACGTACTGTGGTAATCAATGTTTGTTTGTGCAAAACATATTTTGTTTTCGCTAAAAGTGAATGAGAGTAAAAGGATTTGGTTATGAATTGTATACTCTTTAAGAATTGAGCAAATTTAACAATATATTAAGTTGTTACAAACGTTTCCTGATAGCACTTCCCTTGATACTGATCAAACGTTTGTATTGAATGGTTTATTGTCTCTTTTTGATGCGAGACTGAGCAAAAATCGATTAAACAAACTATTGTAATCGTCTAACTAGAAGAACCTGTGCCTTTTACGATTAGGGACAGGAGTTTCTGGTGACAGTTATTTCTTCCTGGTTCTATCAATAATATCAAGATTCAAAGTGGGGAAAGACAAAAGTAGGTGGCAAATGACAGACTTCCAAATTCCCTAAAAAAAACCGAACACATTTTTTAGTACCGACTCAATTTAAAAAAAGCGAAACGTCGAAACTTTGGGTCTAAAAGTATATAAACTGACCTGGATATGGGTTACGTCCGTACGTGACGAGCTCAGTGAGCAGGATACCGAAGGACCAGACGTCAGACTTGATGGAGAACTTGCTGTAGTTGGCAGCCTCGGGCGCCGTCCACTTGATGGGGAACCGCGCGCCGACTCTCGCCTCGTACTCGTCTTCCTGTTCGTGTGAAAGTAAATAAAAAATAAGTAACATTCGGAAGTTAGAGAGAGAGGAGTGGAAGACTTGGGGGAGGCCTTTGCCCAGCAGTGGGAAACAATTCAGGCTACGTAAAAAAAAATCATTCGGAAGGAAACTAACTGGTTAACAAAGACATAACTTAAAAGAAGAAAAGAATCGACGTTAACAAGTAAAATTTGAGTGTTGTGGTCCTCATGGATCAACGAATACCATTTTCACAAATTTTCCATCATAAACTACGAAACTCTCGCGGAAATATTTGACAATATATACATAATTGTGTGAAAAAATCAGTGTCAGAAGTTATTATCAGCCGTTAAAAATGGTATATGTATTCTGATTTGATGGACTCTTACACGTGGCGCAACATATATTGATTTTACACAAATAGAAATAATTCGTTTGTTTTAAAAATAAATTCGCTCTCTAAGACAAAGTTTTTGACGAGTGACACCTATTTTGAAATCTTCAGCTATTTATAAATCCAGTTAATTAAACCGAACAGTCTTTCAGAAAGAACAGGCGCTGGGCAATTCGTAACTGATACGGAAGAATAAATCAATAGTCAATTTATATAACAGAAAGTAATTTTCAATACTTTCATGGAATATTGTATATTTATAGTATTTAGAGCACAATGAGGCGTAAAACGCCAATTTCCATAGGTACCGAGGTAAACCTGATTAGGCGATAAGATTTGACCTGTAGTAATTATAATTAGGTATACACAGCAAGTATATAAGTAACTGCACTGGCTGAGAACATATTCGGGGTTAATATAATATAAATAAAATAACAAATGTAAGCTCGAGCTTGCCTTTCGCGCCTATATACCCGGTGAACAATATTGAGTTACAATAAATAAAACTTCAGTAAATTATATAATTCGGAAAAAATACAATACAACAACACTTTATGACATTCTTCTCCGCTATTTAATAGTCTTTAAGGAACTTTTTTTTATGCGTGACCTGGATTTTTTGCTCACGAGTGTATATAGAGAAATCATTTTTTATCTCCTGTTTTGTGCAATAATAATACCTAGTTATATTCCGATGTTTTATGAAAAACAGCGTTCTCATTAGACTTGCTAAGATTCCAGTCGATTAATTCATTATGCAT
The DNA here is from genome assembly GCA_012932125.1 of Conopomorpha cramerella. Taxonomy (NCBI): domain Eukaryota; kingdom Metazoa; phylum Arthropoda; class Insecta; order Lepidoptera; family Gracillariidae; genus Conopomorpha; species Conopomorpha cramerella. The sequence goes on along the minus strand of SJJU01039506.1, from coordinate 834 downwards.
ACAGGTTTGTGCGAAACAAAAAAGTAAAGAAATAATACAGTTAAGAAAATCTTAACTACGAAATATTCTACTATATATTATTATAAGATAAAATTCTTTAGCATTTTACAACTCTGTGTAATAAGTATCGATAAATATTATGCGGACATCTGACCAAGTAATTTTTTTTGCAATAAAGTTCCTGACAACCTGTATTTTGTTAGTTCTATACCTCCATCTATTAAATAAATCACCGGAGAGGGACCTAAGTACTAAAGAAGTTATTAATATTCTTAAAACTACTGAACTGTATTCACTTGCATTTGTCACGTACAAGCCGACAATGTTTACATGTTTGTTTTGTCTTATTGTTTAATTTTCTTTATTTCGTAATTGTGTACTTAAGTGTACGGACCAAATGTAAATAAATAATAAAATAAATTGTACTACGAAATGTCAATCAGATTGATGACTACAATTCAACCCACGATTGAGTCTCGACACAAATTTCCTACGGTTAATTAATAATGATAACTTACAGCTCACGCTCTCATTCTAGTCGCGGTCTTTACTGTATATTTTTTTTTGTGAAGATGAAAAAGTGTAAGGTTCGTTCATTATTTTTTTTTCTCATCGATAGAGCGAGTAATAATTGTCTTGGTCGCGTGCAGAATGTGGCACAAGGTTTCGCCGTCGACACAATAGTTTAAAAGCCGTAATTATTTACGCTCATTTTATAAGAGGCTCGGGTGAATCCTCTATTACGAAGTAAAATTAATTTGTTTAGTTGATTGAACACACAAAACAGATATGTTAAAAGATTCTTTACATTGGATTGTGAAAAATATAATCAAT
>SJJU01039467.1:0-12040 GCA_012932125.1 Conopomorpha cramerella | reverse complement strand
TATTACATTAAAAATAGATGTTTAATTGTGTGTTCCGTATTTGTTACGTTATGTAAGTATTTGTTATGTTTAAAATAGGCATTTTATTGTTTTTATTTTAGATTTAGTATTGTACAGCATTACGCATTAGGCTAAACTGTTATGTAATGTTTGTTTGTGTATGTAAATAAATAAATAAATGTATAATATAGTAGAGAAACACTTAGTATTAGCATTGCACTCGTGCGAAGCCGGAGCGAATTGCTAGTTTGAATATTTATAGCGTATGCAACGTTTGTATCCTAGTGATACAGACGGGAACATGCCTGTGGTGGGTATGTATGTAAGAGATCAGGGACCTAATAAGACTGCTATATTCTGATAGTTGGCACCGTGGCAGCAAACGATGTGCATCGCTGTTTTAATACAGGTGACAGTGAAATGAAAATAACCAAGTCGCAATTTCATTGGCAAAGAAAATATTGCCTGTATTGAATAGAAGCTTATTTTTAGCTTGGAAATTACCTACAGACAGTGCCTATCGATGGAAATGTACATAAATTATTCGTTTTGGAAAAAACAGCTGGTGTTCTACCTTGGTAGAATACAAGGTCAAAACTCGAACATCTTATACGTTTTACTTCCTCATTCAATGAACATAAAAATAGAAATAAGTAGGATATTTTGTGGATACGCAAAATAATCAAATTCTAATGTTACCTACAGATAATCAAAGGGCAGAATTACCTTGGCGAAATATTTTTACGTCTTTAGAGATGAGCTGGTATGTTTTACAGACTATCGATAAATAGCCGTTTTAAACATTATAACTTTTTGTGTTGTGTTTGTCAAAGCTGGTGAATATGACGTGTAAACTTTACATTAGTAAAATAATGCTAATGTCTAAAGTCTTGTAATGTTACTACAAGGTACTTTTCTTATCGATGATTTCTTTCTCTAAGGAATGATAAAAAAAAAGTGAAAGCCAAACAATACTTGCATTGCATTTCCTTTTGTCGGGTTCTTGAACGTGCAATCAGGAGGTTGCCGATTGGCGACCGCTTATACTAGGTGAGCACCAATGGAGCTCTCTATTAGAACGTATGTACGCCACGAATCTGTAACGGTCACGGCGTAGGAAAACGATATGATGAAATCAGCATACCACAAGGTTTCTGAAAACTATCACGTCAGGTGAAATACGTGTCCTTGGCTCTGACTATTCCGAGGGCCTCTGCAACACCTCACGAGTGGTCACCGAGGGGTAAGTGCAAGTCCCACATAACGTATTTGTCCCTACTAGCGGCGGGGTATCCACAACTGATTTCTCCAACGATAAAAAAGTTAAACACACATAGTGAACCATGGTTTGCTTAACAAGTGCTTCCCACGTCGCTTTGGGATTAAAAAACGTGAAGTGTATCTTTTTTTCAAACAACTATAATTTAATTAAGTTATCGATAGACGCTGGAATCACTATGTTAGTAACGTGACATGGGATTTTTACTCAAAAAATACTATTTACGCTAATAATAAAAGATAAAAATAAAGTTAACGATCACTTATTATTATACTTTTACGGCTACGTGACAAAAAACAACGTGTTTTTCAATTATGATATAAAAACTGGTAAATATTGAATTCCGTTTATAAACGACAATAAAAATTACAAATTCGAATTTTTATTAAGACAAAATTTTGGGAGTACTTAGACAAAATGCCTCAGGCAATATACATAATGAACAAGTGTGCTCCATCGTAAACCACATCGCTGCTTAACATCAGGCAGGATAGTGGTCAAACACAAGCGTTTGTTATATATAATATCATAGTTATAAAAAAAACCGTTTAAAAAAGGCAAGATGGACTGATGATATGCACAAGATGTCTGGCAGAAGTTGGATACGAGAAGCCGAAAACAGATCACAGTGGCGTGCAATTGGAGAAGCCTATATCCAGCAGTGGACAAATATAGGCTGATGATGATGATAGACAAAATTAAAAATATGTAAATCACGCCTTTTAATCCCAAAGTGGGGTACGCAGAGGCACTTGCTAAAGCAAATAACTGCGGTTCACCAAGCGTATTTAACCCAACGTGACAGGAGGTGAGCCCATCACCGTTATAGAGTTCACATGATGAGACGAAAGACAAAATAAAAATAATAATCATCATCAAAGCCATCATCAGCCACATGACCCACTATTGGATGACAAATAATAATAAACAATATCAAGTGAAAATAAAAAAAATATGAAATAATATATTTAAATTTAATTAAAGCGAGAAGCCGAAAACTGATCACAGTGGCTTGCAATTGGAGAGGCCTACGTCCAGCAGTGGACAAGTATGGGCTGATGATGATGATGATTAATATAATTAAATGTATATTTTAAAAAAAGTAACAGTGCAGTGTATCGTAAGTGCATGTAGAGAGAGAGAGCTTGTCGAATATTAAAGTTTCATTTCAAAGTAACTGCTCATAATAATTCAAGTTAGCGTAAGATGTTGCAGAAAGTTTACGATATCCTTTCCATCCGGTTAGCTTTACGCTATTTTTATACATTTGGCGCTTAAACGTAAGTCTTACAATTTATTTCCTCTTATTTCTCTACATAGGTAACTCACATTGAAGAATTATTGTTTGTGGGGATGACAGGGATTAAGAGGCTTAATACTATTCTGGCTCGTTAATTTTCTAGACTGGCCTGGAACGGAATATACCAATAAATAAATAGCATACAAAAAAATCGCCTCCCGCTGTCTGACGTTACTTGTGCTTAGATCTTTAAAACTACTTAACGGATTTTTATACGGTTTTCTTTAGTAGATAGAGAGGAAGGTTTATATTATGTGTCATCATCATCATCAGCCCATACTTGTCCACTGCTGGACATAGGCCTCTCCAATTGCACGCCACTGTGATCTGTTTTCGGCTTATCCCATCCAGCTTTAACAAGAGGAAAAAAATCTAGTGCAGATTATTTCGACCCATTTAAGTTAGTCTGATGTGGTCCGGTTGCTTCAAACTACGTTGTTTCGGAATAAATTGAGTTTAAAGTTGCGATGTTATCGTGACGTCAAGTAAACTGGGTTAACTTTTGTTTTATCGTTAGAGCTTACTTTTTAAATCGATTTTGTACGTCTAACACCACAAGGATAGTGACAACTGAAAATGCCTATTCTTAAAGTTTTCCTCCCTGTTGGACCCTGTATAAAACGGGGACAGAGATGGCTGCTTACGTTACCTTGGAAATCAAGTTGTATTATGTTGGTAACATTGGACTCTGATGCTTTCTGATTTTCTGTAGCCGTCACAAGAGCTCCGTAATACTGAAAATATATTTTGTGGAACTGAATTTTTCATAAGACGTGGTCATATACTGTGGCGGAGAAGTCGAGTATCAGTATAGAACATGAGCTTCACTGTTGTATAAATTATAATGAAATGGAACCTCATAAATACGAATTTAGCTCTATTGTAAATAAGTATAAGTATCATATTTCAGTGGAGGTTTAAAATCTTGTCCGGTATGACAAACATCTGCAGGAAGTCCGAGAGTTCTGAAGCAAATTCTAAATGAAATTGCTGAAAGATTCATAGGAACGCTGTATTTGGTACTATATAAAATCTCGTCATTGGGAGTGTCCGCTAGTAATAAATACGTTTTTTGTACATTTGCATGCTTCGGATTAAGGTCACTTGACGGGATTGTTGGTCTAGTGGTCAGCATGTATTCCCGTATTTCGTAGGGTCGTGGTGTCAATTCCTACTGTTGACAGGTAATCAGGCGTTTTTATTTATATGTATATGTACTAAAAACATGGTGTTGATGAAAAGGTGTTGATCCCGGCTACCAACTTTACAGTAAGGTGTAGGCAACAATTGAGCTGACTTCACTGGTTTTTCTTCGTCGACTGATTAGCGTATCAGGCTCTGAGAAAGCCTTAGCCCAGAAGTTCCGGGCATAAATAGGCCTGAGATTATCCCCTGCCTGTCGTAAGAGGCGACTGAAAGGGCGTGGGGGCTGTAGCGTGCGGGCGGGGACTCGTGCGCTTGAATTACGGTCTCCGAGGACGATGGCGGTACCGAGGTGATCCTGGTACAGCCGTTATTATATCTAGGTCTGAACGCCGACCGCCTCTCATGTTGGAGATGGTCCGTGAGGGCCTAGCGCGGCTGGGGCCGCCCTTGGATGTAGTGGCTAAGGTCGATCCGGGGGCCCCGGCAATAACGCGCGAGTGGTCACCGTGGTTTTAGTGGGTGCGAGTCCCACATAACCCCGGCGTTGTCTCCGCCAGCGGTGGGGTATCCATAACGAATTTCCCCACGATAAAAAAGGCTCTTTAAATGCCCAGGGCACAAACCCGTCAGGGCCGTACCTGCCAACCCATAACCACAGACGCTCTCGTCCGACGGCCACTAATAGAGATACGAACAAAGTAAATAACAGGTAATAAATTATCGGCAGAAACTTAAATAAAATATAAATAAATACACATCACGCCTTTTAATCCCAAAGTGGGGTATGCTGAAGTCATCTCAAGCCATTGACGTACATTGCTGGATGTAGGCCACCCCAAAAGCTCACAACTGCACAAGGGCTCTTATTCAACAACATTTGCCGAGCAGCATAATTAGTCAATATAATGTCATGCTAGTGTTTTGTTGTGGACATTAATCTTCATATTAACTAACATAACATCGTGACAAAATTGAGATCTATGGGATCAAATTACACCTTTGAAGATCAGGCGTAATATGTACATAACCTACCTCTATTTGAAACATACCTATTAATGTTAAATATCAATTAATGTTTGTTGTAGCCCACAGTTCCTTCTTTATTTTAATGATGTACGCAATTTGTTCGTCATTAAATTTTAATGGTTTTTTTTTTGTAATAATATTTTTGTAACAACAAAACTTGAATTTAGACAATATAGAATTAGATAAGTAAATTTTAATGTTTTTTATTGTTTTAAATGACCGGTTTATCAACAAAAAAAAACAACGTTTTTTAACGACTTGTATGTTAGGTCAGTAAATACATTTTTAATTATTTTGATCGTCATGTCGATTACCGTAAAAAAACAGATAAAAATGTTTTTGAAAACAATAATCGATTAGGAAAAGTTGGTAGGTAATCCAAAATGAATCTTGTGGTAATTAAAAGAGAAACCTAAATATGCATTTTCTGTTTCTGTGTAGCGTTTATTCCTGTTAACCAACCCGCTAGCGCGGGAGGGTCCAGGGCCCATTTTTTATACTGATTGATTTGATTTGTGTGGCCATAACCGGAGCGTCTGCCGTCCAATTTCCGAGCTAATATCACAGCACAACGTAGAGGTTAAGCACGTGGTAGCTTAACTTTGAAATCTTTTTATAATAACCGAAGATTTCCTACTAAAAAGTCTTGAAGATTACTGTCCAGTAAGAGATACCACAGCATAATGTGCCATCTGAAGTGTGGAAACACGCAAAAAAACTTAATACATGGCCACCCATACAAAATACAAGTGTTGTCCTCGACCACTGTTGCTTAACTTTGATAATCAGTTGCGATCATCGAAAACATACTGCTAAAAGTGCTTCAAGAACCATGTTTCTTAGATAATACTATCTCGGCATAGTAAGGCGATAATATGGATTAACAAACTAACCCATGTTTCTCCATCTATATTATTGAGTATATTCAGACACGAACTTCAAAGTTGAAACACAGAATAAATAGAACTGATCCAATACTAGTTCGTGTTCGAACGTCTAGTTCAGAAACTATCTTACCCTATCAGTAAACAATACCCACCTGTAGACCACTTTATAATGGTCGTGAACTCAGGTAAACCCTAGATGGGCGTGACTTTAGTTGGCTAAGTGAGCGAACCATGTAGGACCTTCAGCCTTACTCTGATTCGTGGATGATTGAGCTGAGTTTCCATATATTTTCCTCGCAATCACGGGTATGTGTAAACTGGTTTGTTTGGCGTGATGCAGCAGTGTGTGGAGAAGTGGGCAAACACGGCTCGCTTGCAGGCGAATTCCCTTTACTGATCGGTTTAAGGTTGCCCGAGTGTTTGAAGGTGAATGTTACAGGCGGTAAAGAGACAGGTCTGCCAAACTACAACAAACTACTAGTTTTAGTAGTTACCTCGGCTTAAAGGGACGGTCTAGTTTTAATGGATACGAGTATATCGATACTTAACTTTGTAAAAAGGAAAGAAATCTTTGTATTTTTCGATGACGACGTGTTGGATATATTTTTTCAATCAAACGCACAAAGACGATTAATTCAATTTTCGAGTTAACTTTTTTACTTGTGCCGATATACCTGGTTAAAAACTTCTATTCTGCATCGTATTAATTTAACTCCACAGCGAATTTGAGAAAATTATACATTTTGTAATTTAAGCTCTCACTTTAACTACATACGTTTTCTTCATTTATATCTTCACGAATCTTTACTATGCACTAGAATTCACGTATGAATATAATACAAACGCTCGAATTCAAGTAGATACACATTTATAAAATTAAATAAATTTAATTTTGACTGTAAAGTAAACAAAGTTCCACGCCCGATCCGATATTTTAATTAAAACTCGTCGACCTCCGGGCGAGCTAATAAAATTACCTAAAGGGCGCGTAAAACGTATATTTAATACGTTCCGGTGTCACTTTAACAAACCTTATTCTAATATTAACGGACTCCATTAAGGGACCAAGTTGATAAGGGAACATTTCCCAAAATATACCTACGCCACAGTGCGAAACACCTGGGTCAAGATGAGATTAGCTTAATCTACTGAAAACTGTAAAGGTCATGCATAATAAACACGTAGGACCGGAACTTATAGAAAGGGACCACGTGTAAATACGTACAAATATTATAAATGCGAAAGTAACTTTGTTTGTCTTGCATTCACGCCAATTTACACGAAATCTGGTACCTGCACAGATAGTTTAGAGGCTAGTAAAGGACACAGGCTAGTCTTTAACGCAACATTTTTTTTTGTAAGGGGGGATGAAAAGTTATATGAAAGTATCGTAAATTTTATTTCGAAGTAAATATCATCATCATCATCAGCCCATACTTGTCCACTCGAAGTAAATATTCATATTAATTTAAAATTTCAATTTACAAAATGTTTGCCATCAAGGGGGTAAAATAACAAATGGGACAGCGTGTGTGGTAATAATAATAATATGGCGGTTTTTATGCAACTGAAACTACGCGGATGACATCGCGGAGCGTCTATGTTAAGACATCTGTGTTTATTAATTCACGGCATAAATATAGAAATACAGTATCTATACCTCTATAATTTAGAAATTGAAAACTGAAAATTTTGTTCGCCCTATTTTTATGCACGTATTTCATAGCTATCAATTCTTTATCTCAATTAAAGTATTTTCACTCCTCTACTGCTAACCTATATTTTTGCATTTATATGTCAAAACAAGGAATGGGAGTTGTTTTGCCATAAATAAATAGAAATTATGTAAATACACTTACACGTTTTAACCCTTTTGGGGACAATATTTCACTCGTCGACGTGTAAACAACATTTAATTCTATTGTCTTAAGCTTAGAGTCCACTAAAGTGTTAATCCCAAGGCGAGTTAAGCAAATGCCCACAGAATTATTTAACTACCGCATGACGTTAGTTTGTCATTTGTAATAATTCACCTGAAATGCAGATAGAACAACGGCTTAATCCCTGAAGCCCGCATTAGTATGGACATAGTTGTACAGTCATGCACACGTTTAGTCTACGGGATGTAGATATAGATGATAACGGGCGTTTCCGCAGATCACTGTCCAAGGGCCTATTGTGAGTTGTTCGGCGCTACTCCAACTATCCCAGCTCCTCGAGGACCCGCAACAAAATTTTGTGTCCTTGACGATCTCTCGACGCAGGGATCGTCTAGGTACTCCGTAGTCTTCGGGAACTTTCCCTTTCGAAACGAGACACCGACCATATCGCTTCTAGCAATTAAACACATTAGAGTTGAAGCACAAATAGAGTTTGTTTCTCTATACATACGGAAAAGATATTATCTGACTCCTTTTGATTGACGCACGCATTTGACTGTACGTATTTGGACAAACTTTCTTCTGATGAAGGTAAACATCATGGAGAAACCAGGTTTATCGAAACGTATACTCTAAATTCTTACACATCTCTAGAGCTAGTGCGGAAACCTCTGGTATTAACTCCTTCTATGCTGTCAAAAAACTCACATTTAAATGTTTTTGTAACGCCAACAATATGGTTAGTTCAACTATCATTAGCCTAGAGAATTATCTCCAATTGCACGCCACTGTGATTTGTTATCGGCTTCTTACATCCAGCTTCTGGCAAACATCTTGCGCAAATCATCAGTGCACCTTGCTTGAGGGCGGAGCTCTAAAAATAATTAAATTCAATGTCAAAATACATGGGTTAAGTGACTGAGCCCGTGACTGTAGGCAGTTAACATCAGTCACATCGGAGCAGTTCATGCAAATGTTTGTGGCGAGGCGGCAGCAGCAAATACGGGCACGCCGGGAATCGATAATGCAGTTGGCAAGCGGATATCATGCTACGTGCATTGAACACACAGTTTTGGGGCAGATATCTCAAATGCTAATTTACATTTTTATCTATAAGATACGGTCTTCTGATGTCTCCAATTTAGAATAATCTGTATGATCATGTTGCGTTTAATTAAGGTATAGGGGTATATTATAGTACTGTGCCACTTTTTTTCTTCGGCTTACCGCCGTACAATCAAGTGAACTTAAGCGAAACGTCATCCATATTGAGTGGACATTCCATTTACCAAACGTTTTGCGTCGAGTGCGAACCGCCAGACTGTAGATTTGCCGCATCCTTGTTCGTCTCGGACGTCCAGTCTGAGTATATTGAAGTCTAATAGCCAAGCTTGCTCCCTCGTCGTAGACCACATTACAGCTAAGAATGGTGGTAGAACGCATGCCTATTTACAATTGTAAAGAAAAGCCATCTTGCATAGAACAAAACAATTTCCATAGTCATAATACAACGGTAGTAATGGGCTAGTAGCAGTTGACCAGACCAGATAAGAACCACCATTATAAGGCAGTACCTACAAATGCAAATACAAAATGTTTATTGCGTTCTAAGTGTACAGTTAAGTTCTTATAATATAGGTTTAGTTACAACTTAGAAGTCATTTTCTGACATTGCAATGTTTAAGATACCTAGTAGAAACTGTACCAGGCACCTCTTCAGGTCCATGTCTGCAGCATCCACCAGCCACTTAGTTACTACTATTATTTAGGAACTTTAAATATTTATAATTTTAATTCAATTTAATTTTAAAACTCCACACTTAAACGTATTATAGCAACATTAACCACCAAAAAAACAATGTAACTCGCACAATCCGACTTCACATTACTTAAGTGTTAATATTACTTCCAATATTTGAATTAGATAAAAGAGCTGTACGATAAACGAATGTCTACTGCAGTCGATGTGTTTCCTTTATCGTCGTACGACAGTGAGTGCGTGAAGTGATGAAATGTTTGATACTGGAAACACGAAGCTGCTCCCACCCGATGGAGGCTGGGGATATGCTGTGGCAGTTGCAGCCGTTATTGTCAACGTGAGGGATAGCTATGACTGTAGCAGGGAAATTAGTCCTTCTAGTCCCTATTATTCGCCGTTCTTAAAGACGAGTTATGTATGAAAATGATTTTTGATAAAAACTTGGAGACCTAATTTAACCAAAATATTGAAGCAATGACCAGTGATGAATCGGAGTTTGAAGGGTTACGTGCTATAGCGTGTCAAAGTTGTATATTCGTAATACAATTAACTTGAAGTAATATTATCTAAATTGTCCCATATCGACTGGTACTTGCGAGACGATGGTCTGGTCTTGTGTTAGTGCCATGACCGGTTGAAAAAAATCCTCAATCGAATGGTCAACAATAAGTTTTCCACAGCAACAAAATTGTTATTGTTATTGTTCTGTGAGTTCCACAAAAAGATTTCGTTGTTTTTTGATACGCCTACACATAAGAACGTTATTTGTAAATAATTTTGACAAATAGAAAGCTAGGCATCAATGGATCAACCATTTTCATTAGAATGACAATTATTTATTTCATCATCATCATCAGCCCATACTTGTCCACTGCTGGACATAGGCCTCTCCTATTGCACGCCACTGTGATCTGTTTTCGGCTTCTCGCATCCAGCTTCTGGCAGCCACCTTGCGTATATCATCAGTCCACCTTGCCTGAGGGCGTCCTACACTCCGTTTGCCGAGACGCGGTCTCCACTCGAGAACTCGTTTTACCCAACGGTCATCGGTTCTACGGCAAATATGGCCGGCCCACTTCCACTTCAGCTTGCTAAAACGATGAGCTATGTCGATGACTTTGGTTCTCTGTCGGATCACTTCATTTCTGATTCGATCCTTCAGAGAAACGCCGAGCATTATTTATTTATAATATTCTTATTGCAGGTAGCCACACAGAGTCTTACTTGTTCCTTCGACGTATTGTATGAGAACATAACATCCGAAATCGACCTCAGTTCTACTGGAATAAACACACTCAGGTTTTTCAACGCCGTGTGTTTTGTTATTGCAAGTAAGTGTCTAAATTAAATTTCCTTCATCTGAATGTTTTGCGACTTAACGTTAAGAAAAAAAAAACAATAACTTTAGTAAATAGCTATTCGATGATTGTATGATCCCACTAGGAGCATTGGAATCTGGATATACTCATTTTGAATATATTTAGTAGGATAATATACTCCCAATGGAATCATCACTATGAACGAGCGTTTGACCACCATCCTGCCTGATGTTGTCTACTATGGAGCACACTTGTTCATAGAGGCAGCATAATTATGGGAAGTCGCCTGTCACGTGTTTTAACCAGTCAGGAACGACTAAATTTTACTCAGGTGTACTCCAGGCCATACCGCAAACACAGTTAACATTTAAATATTTTCCCAAACATTTCAGGTTTTTTCACGGGCCCTTTGCTGAAAGTCATGACAGAAAGAAAGGCAACTCTTTTATCAGCAGTTCTCATAAACATTGGAATGTTGGCGCAGGTGTTCGTATCCTCGAAGAACATGTTTATGATGTGCCAGTTGCTTATGGTAAGAAAGTATGACTAGTAGGTATTGAATTACTTATTAATTTAGAATATAAACTACGAGAGTTGTATTTTTCTGAAATACATATACTTATAAAGAGCGTCTGTAGTCCAGTTGGTTGGATATTAGACTTGTAACCGGGAGGTCACGGATTCGAGTCCGGCTACTGGACGTATACCAACGGGATTCTTATTCAGAGCCTATGTACGCAACGCAACACTCGTACGGTGAAGGACAACATCGTGATGAAACCCGCACACCACACATAACGGCGATGGGCTTACCCCCTGTCACGTTGGGTTAAATACCCTTAGTGAACCGTAGGCATTTGCTTATTAAGCAAGTGCCTCTGCCTACCCCGCTTTGGGATCAAAAAGCGTGAAGTGTACGTAATACACTTAACCCCAAAGGTAAGTTGAGGGTGTTATGATGGATTGGTATAAATGGGAATTGGGAATTCGTTTTATAACCACTGAAAGAAAGATACCTATTTACTTAAAAGTATTTTGGCTAAAATTGGATATCCTGTATTTGATAAACAAGTAAATGATGATGATAAACAAGCCAATTCCACGTACATAATTGAAAATTGACACCAGATCTAACTCAAAATTATTTTGTTTCCAGTCCTTCGGGAGTGGTTGGATAATAATCGTCGCAATGAGCTCAGTCAACTCCTACTTCGTTGAAAAAAAATACCTGATATTTATGGTTATTCAATTAATTCCTGGTAAATATCGAAAGTAACAAAACGTGGTTTTTATATTGCTTTTTTTATCACTATGAAAAAGCGTTTGACCACCATCCTGCCTGGTGTTAAGCAGCGATGTGGTCTACGATGGAGCAAACTTGTTCAGTAGGTACCTATTCACCCGCGACTTGAAGACCTTCAAACTATACTGCGCAGGAAACACA
>SJJU01039442.1:0-13416 GCA_012932125.1 Conopomorpha cramerella | reverse complement strand
CTGATTATAACGATGACCCGAATAATATTAATCTAGACAATAGAGGAGTTAACAATTTTCTCACCATTCCAGTGTTTAAAAGTAGTATTCGAAAGGTCGAAAACAAAGTTCGTGAACCCCAAGTACATCTCTCCCGAGGGATACGCGGTCTACATATCCCGACATGGACGGAAGGGGACGTACCGGCTGAACATTGAAGGAACCATTTACCATACTTGGGCGAACAATATTTCGGTAAGGTTTTTGCGACACGAATCCTTGGTTTTTTTTTTTCATTAAGAACAAGCGTTTGACCACAATCCTGCCCGATGTTAAGCAGCGATGTGGTCTACGATGTAGCACACTTGTTCATTAGGTAACTATTCACCCGCGATAAATATCTCGAAACATTTTTACACACGGTCACCAGACTACCTGTCTTTATAAACTAGGATGCCCTAAATACTAGGTATTTCCGTTCCTGATTTTGGAAATGAGAAACAAAGAAGCTCTCATCGCTTCTTTCTTATCTCATCTCATTATCCAACCTCCATAAATTGTAGTCTGATTTAGGACATACTAGGCTTTTCTTCTTCAGAAATAAGCGGAAATTACCGGAATAACTACACAGACGCTGTATAGAATTAATTTATCCGCATTTAATCTATTATCGCGCATTTCATACATTTCCAAAATCGAAAGTAATTTGTTGCATCTCGAACACTAGAATTCTTCACATTTCATACACTTTTACAAGGTTGGTAAGTAAGAAGCAGTTTGTAACATTTTATAGGTAGTCCTATTATAATATTTTAATGAAACGCGCACAGACATTATTACTCAATATTGCTCACCGGGTATATAGGCTGAACACCTGATGGAGAAATGTTAGAACCACTGGATAGAAGTAAACGATCCAAAAATCCTGTCGACAGAACGCCGGTATTATTCCAGAATCGTGCATGAAGCGATTGAGATTAACAAACATCATAATTTCAATCGAGAGGACGGATATAAATTGTCATCAACGTGGAAACCCGTGATAAACAAAATTAAATCTCGCGCGGAAAAAATATCGTTTTGTACAGCCGATGTCATCGCCGTGTGCCAAAATAGTGACTCTTTGAGGGTAGTTGCGGATTCGTATCAAACCGGTGAACGACGCAGACGCCGCACTCCAGTCCACTCGTGACCACGACGCATGCAACAGGGTCGAAACGCCGAGTAAAATAACAAAGGTAAGCTCGAGCTTGTCTTTGATATTCGCGCCTATATACCCGGTGGACAATATTGAGTCCTATTATCTTCAGCTCAAATATTACTGTGGTCATTATAGATTAATGTGCAATAAGTATTGATTCAGTGGCACTTCGAGTATATGGATTGTGAAGAACTCTGTGAGTGTCTGGAACAGTGTATAACATGCTACTAATTACATTCGACTTCGGAAAAGTATGAAATGCGCGAAAGTGGATAAAATGCGAACAAAGCCGAGGTAGTGTTAGAATCCTATTGACTAAAACCCCTCAGATCTTCAGTGATCGCTGGCGCTGGGTGGGTACGGTGACTTATGTGCCTCCCTAGCAAAGCGCCCCGAGAAAGACATCACCAGAGGTAGCAAGCACGGCAATTGGTTGAAACAAGCTGAGTCAAACGTTGTGTGACATAACATCCAATCACAGTGCGTATTTGGTATATGGGCTTGTTTTAAACTACGAATGTTCATGAAAAATATACAACGAACTGTCCCGGCAAACATTTGTTTTACCATAATAAGTTGCCTTTGTTTGTACCCCGTGTATTGGGAGAAATACAGATTACTGGCTATAGATTACGGGCCTTTCACCCCAAATGACGGATCTCATTGGGGGAGGCCCTCGTCCAGCAGTGGACGTCATGTGGCTGATGATGATGATGATGTATTGGGAGAAATACAACTGGTAGACGCATAAAACATAGATAGTAGCCGATTCTCAGACCTACTGAATACGCATACAAAATTTTGTAAAAATCGGCAAAGCCATTTCGGAGGAGTACGGTAACTAACATTGTGACATGGAAATTTTATATATTAGACGATAATTATGTCCCCAGGTGACACTATATTTCTACGAGTTTCTACACAACGAGTACCGCAGAAGCTTCGTGGAGGTGAACTTCGGGTTGTGCAGGATGATGGACACTGGCAGGTTCATTGGTGACGGCTTCAGGCAGATTGGCTTCACATGCCCTGCGCCACCGGTGAGTGTGTATCTCCTACCTTCAGTTTGCCTTTTCTCACGTACATGTATGGAAAAATATGTACTTCTACGCAGTAAGGGATAGAAGATATTATCTGTCACTCTTTCACTCCTGCATGGTTTTCATATCGTCGTCTCGTTTGACTAATGTCTGTGGTCCAGTTGGTCGGATACTTGACTTGTAACCGTCAGGTCCCGGGTTCGAGTCCATCTACTGGACGTGTACCAAAGGGACTCTTTTTCAGAGCCTATGTACGCAACGCAATCGTGATGAAACCCGCACACCACAAGGTGTGTGAACCCTATAACGGCGATGGGCTCACCCCCTGTCACGTTGGGTTAAACACGCTTGGTGAACCGTGGGTACCTGCATTAGCAAGTGCCTCTGCCTACCCCTCTTCGGGATTAAAGGTTTTTTTTTTACTAACGTCAGTTTCAAGTCTAGTTGATTTTGGTCTGAGGTGTGTATAGTCAAGGTTTTTTTTCTTAATACACTATGAACAAGCGTTCGATCACCATCCTGTCTGATGTTAAGCAGCGATGTGGTCTTCGACGGAGCACACTTGTTCATTAGGTACCTACTTACACCAATGACTTGAAGACCTTCAGACTGTACTGCGCAGGAAACACAGACTCCGGCAAGTCATTCCTCATCCTGGCGGTCCGCACTATAAAAGTAGAAGCAAACCGTTTGGTTGAAACTACAAACCGTTAGTTATAGTTGGACATTTTGTAGGTACATGACAACTTAAAAAAAACTGATTTCAACCATCAAATTTTGACAGATTCGTGTCCATGATTTTCTCATAGACCCCATTGACCAAAAGGGAAGAAGAACAAGCTTTCAAATACAAAAGAAACAAACATAAAAATTATGCTGACGCATCGACAACACCACCTTTTTTGTAAGTCGGTAAAAATTAGGAGTAACAGATTAAAATGGTATGGGCACGTCATTTGAAGGGATGAAAACCCAAGGAAAGTGATGAGTATGAATGTGGAAGGATCCAAGGGAAGAGGGAGACTAAAGAAGGTATGGATGGACTGTGTGAAAAATGACATGCGCGTGAAAGGTGTAACTGCAGAGATGACGAATGACGGCGAAAGGAAACGTGTTGCGCCGACCCCACCTAGTGTGGTATAAGGGCAGGAAAATGATGATGGTTCAAAATAACCTAGTATTTTTCTTTTCCAGGGCCGCTATTTGTTGAACAACATCACAATACCGGCGGACTCCTTCCCTAGCGTGTTCCCCTTCTCCAAGGCCATGGTGGAAGTTAACGGCACGGCCATAGATCATAACAATGAGTGTGTCTTCTCAGAACAACTCTACATCACCTTTAAGAACAATGGCACTAGCACCTGACTTCAGTTCATTAGCTGTTAGAAAACCGACTGCGGCTTAAGAGTATTTCTGGATCACCACTTACAAGATTTTTTTTTTCAAGTCATGAACGGTTTCTGAAGAAAAATATAAAATTAAAACCTTCAATAGTTTTTTTCAAAAAGAAAGCGCGTGTTCCAGTCAGTCGACTACTTGACTTGTAACCGGAAGTTGCGGGTTCGAGTCCGGCTACTGGACGAGTACCAATGGAACTCTTTTTCACAGCCTATGTACGCAACGCAACGCTTGTACGGTGAAGGACAACACCGTGATGAAACCCGCAGACCACAAGGTGTGTTAGCCCTATAACGGCGATGGTCTCACCCCCTGTCACGTTGTGCTAAACACGCTTGGTGAACCGTGGGCATTTGCTAGCAAGTGCCTCTGCCTACCCCGGTTTGGGATTAAAAGGCGTGAAGTGTATTTATTTATTTTAAAAGATTATTTTCGGATCTTGCTTTACGTATACTTATTATTTCTTGAGGAGAAGACGGTCGGTTTGTTTACAGCGTTTTACCTACCGTAAATAAACTTCGAGCACATGTTTACGTTTTCTATTTACGGAAAAATAACCTAAGAATAGGACGAGGAATCAACAAGAAAGAGACAGCAAATTAATTGTCATCAGCAGCCACATTACGTTCACTGCTGGGCGAAGGCCTCCCCCAATGATTTGGGAGGAAATGGCAGTAATCGCCACGCTTGGCAGGCGGATTGGCGATCGCAGTAGTGTTGTGGTTTAAATCACAGAAAGCGCTGCTGACCGTCCTCTGGAGGGTTCCGAGGAGTCGCGGCGAGGCGACCACCACGCCGGGAAAAGTTGGGCTGGGGTGGTGACACATGTATTCTATTCGCCTTCACCACACAGCTTGTTATCTAAATATATAAAAGGAAAAGCTGACTGAATGACTGACTGACTGACATATCAAAATGCGCCCAAACGGCGAAACGTAGACACTTGAAATTTGGTACGGACGTAGGTTAGGTAGGTACTATAGGAGTGCACTAAGAAAGGAATTCCTGAAATTCCCATGGGAACGTCAATAAACGGGAAAATTCTTTTGTGTGAAAAATCTAAACGGCTCAAGTTAGACGCTTGAAATTTGGGATGCAGGTACTACTAAACTACGCGAATGAAATCGCGGGCCGTCCAATAGTACGCTATACTACGCTATTGATTAGCGAAACGCAATTAATTGTATCTCACCTCAAAACTGAATACTTCAGCCATCACGACGAAAGGCACAGGAGCTAGGCCAGCGCCGTACGCAAATATACACGTGCAGACGGCCACCACCGGCAGCCATGTTGGAATGCCGCCGCCATCTTGGTCTGGTGACGTCATGCACAGGAAGTACGTGGCGAGCAGTGTCATGCATATCGACACTGTTAGCGAGGATGCTGCTAAAGGGAGCTGTGGAGTAGAAATATCATCATCAGCCACATAACGCCCACTGCTGGACGAGGGCCTCCCCCAATGAGATCCGTCATTTGGGGTGAAATGCCAGTAATCGCCAACGCTTGGCAGGCGGGTTGGCGATCGCAGTGGTGTTGTGGTTTAACTCACAGAGAGCGCTGCTGCCCGTTCTCTGGAGAGCTCCCTCGGTCGCCTCTTACGACCCCCATGACGGGAAAAGTTGGGCTGGGGTGGTGACACATGTATTCTATTCGCCGTCACTACACGGCTAATATAATACATGTGGAGTAGAAATATATACTGAATTAATCTATTTATTTTGCTCCATATTTCCCTTAAATTAGGTTATCTGGAAATTATAAGTTTTGCAATCTTGCCATTGAACGACGTCTGTCAAAGGTTAAATAACTGTAAACGCCCGTTTCCCAGAGGGATAGACAGAGAGCACAGATCGACAAGGATCCATTAGCGCGTGAGAGCTGACTGACTATTCTTACCATTCCTGTATTTTTCCCTTTCTTGGTGTGTATTCTATCGTTTGTTTATGCTTGTATTAAGGTAAATGGGACGTTTTAACAGCAAGACTTGGATGTATGGAGTAGGGTTCAAAAGACTCCCACCGACTTTCCCACTCTGGTTCCTGTTAGAGCCACGATCTGCAGCGGCACCCAGAATAGACCAGAGCTATAATGGGATGGAAGTCCTTTGGAGACAAATTATGCCAATAATCCTTTTTAAAACCCAAAATATTCCTTGATGACATTGACACACTTCTATCAGTTTCGTAAAAAAAAAAAATACACTTCACGCTTTAATCCAACAGGCGGAGGCAGAGGCCTGCTAAAACAAGTACCCAGGTTACCAAGACGTCTTTACCAACCTGACAGGTGAGCCCATCGCCGTTATAGGGTTCACACACCTTGTGGTGTGCGGGGTTCATCACGATATTGTCCTTCACCGTACGAGCGTTGCGTTGCGTACATAGGCTCTGAAAAAGAGTCCCATTGGTACACGTTCAGTAGCCGGACTCGAACTCGGGACCTCCCGGTTACAAGTCAAGTGTCCGACCAACTGGACCACAGACGCTCCTGTGTATAATTATTGTAAACCTAAGAAATGTACATACCTTTCTTCCAAACCTATCAATAGAGACAGTAGTAAAGAATGACCCAGCTAGCTGCAGCGAACCAACGAACAGAGCGAGGGTATCAGGACTCCACTCGGTGCCAGCTCGGGCGAATACATCAGCCGCGTAGTTCATTAAGGCGAAGCACCCTGACAACGTCTGTATACCCATCAGGACGAGGGTCATGCGGAGTGCGCTGAATGTGGCACGGTCTTGCACTGGAAAAAAATAAATACTTCATTCCTGATAGGCCTATGTCCAGCAGTGAATGAATATGAGCTGATGATGATGACTACATCAAGGTCATGTATGAAAAGATGTATGAATGTAGATGAAACGAAAGGGGTATGTCAGGACCGTGACAAATGGAGATCTGTAGTCTCTGCCTACCCCTCTGGGAGACAGGCGTGAAGTGTAGGTATGTATGTATGAACTACATTCCAAAGGGTACTACGGTTCAAACAGAATTTAATCCAGTGCACTAGGAGGCGAGGCTATCGCCGATACAGGGTTACACACGGATTTCATCACGATGTTGCCCTGAACCGAATAAGCGCAGTTACATAGGCTTTGAAAGACACCATTGGACACGTTAGTTTTTTAGCAATGGAGAACATAGCGTTCACCAGCATGCCGCTGATGCTAAGCAGCGATGTGGTCTACCTCCGGAGCACACGGACCACGCGCCGACACTCTTGCATTGGAAGTACAGTAAAAATGCTGTAGAGCTTTGCCTTGTCGTCGATGAACATAGGGTTCCTATCGTTTTTAAACTATGTATTAGTTCAGCATCCTCTGATACACCGTCCTCATACAAAAGCATAATCAGTTCATATAGATCGAGATCGACCTTTTGCATCTCTGAAATGGACTCAGTATATCTGTTCTGAGGTGTAACAGAAACTGAAACTTTCGGGGAGAATTTCCTGATGCCATCTATTTCATATCGGGCGGCAACATACATACACTTCACGCCTGTTTTCCAGAGGGGTGGAGAGATAGAGATCATCCATCTTGTCACGATCCTGCATACCCTTTGTTCCATCTACATCATACACTTTTCATCATGATCCGGTTTCGAGTACTTTCACGCCATCGTTGGGTCAGGACATACCAATCGCTGGTACTTTATATGTCTTCTAAGGGCGAATCCTCACTCCCGGCCCATTACATCACCCATATAAATCTCTTTCGTCAATCGACTTTCATCCATTCTCTCCATATGCCCAAACGGACAAGACTTACCAAAACTTTTAACAGTGATTTTGGGCATCTGATCTGCGGCGCGCTGCTCGTCTTTCAGCTTCACCAGTTCCTCGGTCACGGCCTGGTCGTACTGCTCCCGGTTGCGGAGCCACGCTACCGTCTTCGTGGCTTGCTGCTTTTAGACACATAGTAATGGAGGATTTAAAGTAGTTCAATCTATAAGGCAATCCTTTTAGCCAGGCCCGTATTATCCTCGTGTGAATTTGGACAATACAGCGCAGTGTCTACAATCCATTTATCAGTGGCGTGCACTGGCTTTTACGACAAGGTAGGCAGTAATCTCCAAGGATTGACACCTATGTATAGGTAACTTGTCTTTACGAAACACAGTACCTATCTACTCATCCACAAAACACAAGACCTTCGTTAGCCTATGTCGTGAGTACAACTAAAAAAGATCTAGCAATAACTCTATTATTAGGTCGGGTAGACAAAATACTAAGGTAGACAGTGTCTTTTTGCCTATATGGTGTGCACGCCACTGCCATTTATCTAGCCAGATTGTGGATCGTCATGGCTTAGCTTAGTGAATGAACAACATGAAATGAAAATGCTCTATAAATCATGAACATAATAATAAATGGATCGTAAGATTAGAACTTCATGATCAACAATTAAACGCTGAACGATCATGAAATATCTGTTTTATTGTTAGTGGAAGATCACAGAGACGCGACACGTCCGAATTCTGTAATAATTTCATACATTTGCGACGCAGCGACAACGCAAAGTGTCGTGTTAGTTAGTGATCAGAGCGTCGTCGTTATGTTCTCTTGCACTTAAGCCTTTTGATGTGCAATTTGTTGCAGCGTTTTATTGACAAGTTTTAAATGCAAATATAAGTACTCAATGAATTGTATTACGTATTAAAGTGAAACTTTTATTACATCGTCTCAAACTTTTACGGCTGTGTGTTGCATGTCGCGTGACGGTCGGCCGAGGAGTAACGATAAAGTAAATTTTCCAAGTATAAAATTGACATTTATAAGGCGATTTTGATACCTTTAATGGAATATTATTCCATTTTTTTAGTTAACTTTCTATAATGTGAAGAAAAGTTTCATTTTTACCGTTGTTTCATAAAACCACACATTTTTTTAGATTCTGCGAACCGACTTCACGCTAATCAAGGACCAAATGAGCAATTGTGGCTATTCGCAAAAAACTTGATTGGACAAAACATACATACACTTCGCGCCTGTCTCTGAGAGGGCTAGGCAGATATTACAGATCTCCTTTCTCAGAACTCCTTTTCCGTCATGACACGTAAAAAAGAACACATACTATTAAAAAAACGCACGCAACGCTCGTACGCTGTAGGACAACATCGTGATGAAACCCGCACACCACAAGGTGTGTGAACCCTATAACGGCGATGGGCTCACCCGCTGTCACGTTGGGTTAAATATGATTGGTGAACCGTGGGTACTTGCTTTAGCAAATGCCTCTGCCTACCCCTCTTTGGGATTAAAGGCGTGAAGTGTATTTTTTTTTATTAAACAAAAAGAACTATTTGTTACAAGACCAACCTTTTCTTTTCCTATTTTCACGAGGAAATTCGGCGATTCGGGCATGAAGGCGAACGCTATCACGTGACAGGCCGATATGGCGAGGTAAACCGACTGATTTGTGTTGTAGCTCGCCGACATGCCGAGTGCGTACACACCGATGACTCCCAATTTGCACACGGTCATCACCAAGGAACCGAGGGTCCCTCGCCAAGAATCCTGTGATATCTCTTTGACGTACACCGGAACAGTGACGAAACATCCGCCTGCAGCCAATCCGGCAATTATCCGGGCTATTACAAATGTATACCATTGTGTTGCGTATAGCTTTATTGCCCAGCTTACCTGAAATTAAAACGAGAATCTTACATACATAAGCCGTGTGGTGACGGCGAATAGGATACATGTGTCACCACCCCAGCCCAACTTTTCCCGTGATGGGGGTCGTAAGAGGCGACCGAGGGAGCTCTCCAGAGAACGGGCAGCAGCGCTCTCTGTGAGTTTAACCACAACACCACTGCGATCGCCAACCCGCCTGCCAAGCGTGGCGATTACTGGCATTTCACCCCAAATGACGGATCTCATTGGGGGAGGCCCTCGTCCAGCAGTAGACGTTATGTGGCTGATGATGATGACATACATACACTAATGTCTAATCTTTAATGGGCTGGAGTCATGGTTGATCACTTTAAGCCTGAATTAGGTTTTTTAAGGGTTTTTAGGTTTTTTATAGACCAATGTGTTGTCGGTGGCCAGCCTATCTATCGCCTAATTATCTTTTTGAACCGACTTAAAAAAAAAGGCGTCGGTATTTTTTGTATCCTATCCCAAAACTTATGACTGTGTGAACCAATTTCGGTGTTTTTTTTTGTTTGAAAGCTGGTGCTTCCTACTGGTTCAGTTCCGATAATAGTATTCAGGAGAAAACCACAGAAGTCTTAATTCTTCATTAGTTGAAGTCAGTTCTTTTTTTCTTTAAAGTACACCTATACATATATTATAGGTATACGTACACTGGGTATCCCTAATTAATACGAAGCAGCAAATACAGAAGAACGTTCAAATTAACCAGCATTTTTGTTTTATTTACAACAACATGAGCGTCTGTGGTCCAGTTGGTCGGATACTTGATTTATGGATACGTAACCTGGAGGTCGCGGGTTCGAGTCCAGCTACTGGAAGTGTACAAATGAAACTCTTTTTCAGAGCCTATGTACGCAACGCAACGCTCGTACGGTGAAGGACAACATCGTGATGAAACCCGCACACCACAAGGTGTGTGAACCCTATAACGGCGATGGGCTCACCCTCTGTCATGTTGGGTTAAATACGCTTGGTGAACCGTGGGCATTTGCTTTAGGAAGTGCCTCTGCCTACCCCGCTTTAGGATTAAAAGGCGTGAAGTGTATTTATTTTTATTTTTAACATGAGCTCCCGTTCTCCTACAATTTGTTTATAATCTTTAGAATTGCTGGTGACGAAAAAATTTCAGCCATGCCAAGGAATTGATTGAATGAATGAATGAATATACTCTTTATTGCACACTGTACATTACAAATATAAAAAAATACAATGAAAAAGTTGCAAAAGGCTACTTTATCGCTCATAGCGATTTCTTCCAGGTAACCTAAATATAGGTGCACCTATATGTCAGCTATCAATTTCTACACGGAACCAAAACAGAGCACAGCGTGACGCGAACTGAAAGAAACGTGATGCCAACTCGATACCTTTCTTCAAATTACACACCATACATTCCTACTTTATAAACAACAGTCTCTGTATATATGGACGTGAAATCGACTGGAGGCTCTTTCATTTTAACAAGCTGGTAAAATTGATATCGATGGTTTCCAGCCAAAAAGGCCTAAGCGACATTTTTGCGCAAAACGAGTTGAGTATGCAGTTTGAATCACCTTTTTTTTCTACGTCGATTGGTCTAGATTTCATAGCTGTATGACGTAGTTTGATGTCGCTTACGTGGCAGAGATTATGTGTTTTACGTACAAAACTTTGCTTTTTTTTAAACTTTAAACCACTCTCCTGTAAAATTACTTAAATGTCGCTTAGGCCTTTTTGGCTGGAAGCCGTCGATATTATTTTCAAATGTGAGTAATGTATACTCGCATAATAACTAGACCGAATTTTGAAGAAACATGATAGAAAAATATAAAAATAATTCACGCCTTTTAATCCTAAAGCGGGGTAGGCAAAGACACTTGCTAAGCATTACCCACGATTCACCAAGCGTATTTAACCCAATCTGACAGGGGGTGAGGGTTTGGTTATTTTATGGTTAAAAAGACATATAAATACAAATACTTAATAATAATCTAAATAAGATAAGATTGTAAGCGTCTGTGGTCCAGTTGGTCGGACCCTTGACTTGTAACCGGGAGGTCCCGGGTTCGAGTCCGGCTACTGGACGTGTACCAATTGGGACTCTTTTTCAGAGCCTATGTACGCAACGCAACGCTCGTACGGTGAAGGACAACATCGTGATGAAACCCGCACACACAAGGTGTGTGAACCCTATAACGGCGATGGGCTCACCCCCTGTCACGTTGGGTTAAATACGCTTGGTGAATCGTGGGTACTTGCTATAGCAAGTGCCTCTGCCTACCCCTCTTTGGGATTAAAGGCGTGAAGTGTATTTTTTTTAAATTTTTTTTTTATAAGATTGTAATATTATTATGACAATAACAATGTATGATCTGAGTTTTGATCTAGCTTCACTATTTGAAGAGATTAACTGAATAAAACGTATTAAAGATGTGTGTTCTTGAATAAAGATTACGTCAATGACAAGCGATAACGACTTCGAGATAAAACAAAGATTTGAGTTGTGATTTTAACGGGAAAGAAACCTCATGAGCCAATGGCGCTAGTTTCGCCAAACCAAAACAACGCACGATTCGATTGTCACTTAACCCATTAGCACCCACTGTACTCGGAGACTGACAATTTATTTTAAACTCTATTACTTGGTAATAAAAGTCAAAACCAATCAATAGTAAGTATTCTTCTGGGCGTTAATGAGTTAAAGTTAATTTGACAGATTGTAACACTTTCATTGGTTTATAATATCTTACTTCTTACTAATATTATACATGGGAAAGTGAGTTTGTTTGTTTATTTGTTTTTTGTTCCGCTTTCACGCCGTAACTACTGAACCGATTGCTTTGAAATTTCGCAGACGTATAGTTAGAAGTCCGGTTTAAATAATAGGGTACTTTTTATCCCAGAAAAAAATTGATATTCCCGAGGGAAAACAAAAATATTCCTTTATACCGCAATATAAACGAAGTCCACGCGGGCAAAGCCGCGGGCGGAAAGCTAGTCTCAAATAAAACCGAAATCCGAAACTGACGTTTAGAATAAAACGAGACAGAAATAATAAAAAACATACACGAGTGAAAGAGCAAGAGGTTTTCATCTCATGTCCCTTACTGCACAGCAGGGTTTGGTGGTAAAAACGATAGTTTGGATCCAGAAGACATTCATTTCTTTCCTTTTTTTTAAAAAGGGACAGTCTTAGGATGTTACGTGGCTTGTACGTCTTGTAGTGTTTGGTCTAGAATTCATATGTGCCAGTAATTAGCAAAATCTGCATTAAACTTCGCGTTTTCTTCTATAATAGAGACATTGACAGACAAACTAAATGCAGGCGTCAGAAACTTACTATTATGTAAATCTTAGAATTTAGATTCCAGCTGTAAATGGTAAACGAAACTAAGAGTAATTTCAATAGAATATAGTAAACATATTGCGGGTGAGAAGTATTCTGTTTATTCCCGAAATCACCAGTCTACTTTTTCGAATCCTATTTTTTTTAATTTCATTTCATTTAGTAGTAGGTAAAAACACATTTCGATGAAAATTTACAAGACAGAAGTTTATCTTTATCTTTCGATTCATTGTGAAACCCTTATGCCTTATTAACGACATCTCACAACTGCTGTTGACAGCTGTCAAAAGGTGATCAAATAATTCCCTGTCATAGCAAAATTACAGTTTGGATCCAACTATACCGTGCTATGCAATAAGGGATAGAAAATATTGTCTCGTACTCTTAAATGACAAACCACATCGCTGCTTAACATCAGGCAGGATGGTGGTAAAACATTTGTTCACTGTACAGCTGTGTTTAAAAAATAATCCTGCACGGATACTGTTGTCACGTTTTATACGAAACGTTCAGTTTGGAATTCCACGTGTAGTCGTTTTTGCTCAGAGCTACCAATTCAATTTCCATTCTAATGAAATGCACTCACACAAGACAGCAAAGAAACAAACATTATACTGATCTTCCTGCCAAATCTGTCGGAGGTGAATATGAAAAACGGCAATCCCAAGATGGCGGACAGCGGTAGTGCGGCCGCCATCCACGAGATGTCGCTGTCAGTGAGCGGCGGGGGCGCAGGACCGTCCTCGGATTCAGGATCTCTCTTGTGTACACCATCCTTTTGTATTCGTAGACGAATGTCGGTACCGTT
>SJJU01039415.1:0-11661 GCA_012932125.1 Conopomorpha cramerella | reverse complement strand
TGTACGGTCGGTAAAAAAATTTTGTTTTTTTTTCAATAGAGTAAATAAGTAATGCACTGCTGCCCCTAAAGCAACTGTACTAAACCAATATAGTAATTATTTTAAGTAGATACATCAGGGACAAAGATGTGTCTAATATCAGAGGAAGAAAAAAACAACCTTGTGAAAAAAAAGACAAACGAAAAAAAGTAGATAAAAAAAGTATACAACGATATAAGGGATGTGGCGGGAAACCGCAAGCGTCTACTCACAAGAGTCTACCATACTTTTATTTTTTTAATTACCACGGATCTTATAATTCTTTTAGGGGCTTCGTTCCAGTGACAGCATATAAGGACAATTCTCTCGGGAGAATTTGAAGTAATCTTGCCTTTTTCAGTATTTTTATACTTACTTTTTCCACATTATTTGTCTGCGTCACACACACCTCTGGGAAACGGACGTGGCGTATATGATTTATTTAGTTGACGAAGCCTGTGGCGGATAGCATTCTGTTTCAATATTTATCTTAATCATCATCATCATCATCAGCCCATACTTGTCCACTGCTGGACATAGGCCTCTCTCTATATCTTAATATTTTTCAATAAATAAATTACATCAGAAAATATTGCAGTTCCAGCCAAATAAAAAAAGTCGGATTTATTTAGTTATTTTATTTACTTCCTTTAGTATTTAGTTAATAATATCTGTTCCCAGGAGTGTTGTGACTATCGGTTCGTCCCATTTATTCCGTTTGCATTTTCATAGAATTTTCGTGGGATTTTTCTGCACTGTCTTGTCTACCACGTCATAACTATGAGAATACGTATACCAAATTATGTTTGTTACACATATCCAAAGAATATCGTAGTTTTTTTGAGATTTTACAATTAACTTAAAACCTTAGTTAAATATTGACTTAGTGAAATATTGACTACTAACAAATTATTAAATTAACTCTTTCCAGGACAGTAAACGCCTATAGGCGTCATAACAATGAAACATCTATTGTGTCTATTTTACTGTCCGGCAATGTGTTATCTGCAACTAAATTATCTATATAGTAATGTAACTTATACATAAATTATTACGAAAGGTCGTAACAACAATCATTATGCATAAAGAGAAAAAAATGTGCCTT
This sequence comes from Conopomorpha cramerella, assembly GCA_012932125.1. Lineage (NCBI taxonomy): Eukaryota > Metazoa > Arthropoda > Insecta > Lepidoptera > Gracillariidae > Conopomorpha > Conopomorpha cramerella. Next base: position 10,538 of record SJJU01039415.1, on the reverse strand, counting down.
AAAAAAATTTGTACTATTTGCGTGTTGTGCTGACGGTACTCGCCGATGGCTCGGGGGTTATCACTCTGGCGGAAACCAACACCAGTGCATTCGTTTTACAAAGGCGACTGTACTTACACTGCACACCTCCTGCCCTTCGCCCTTACGGCGTACGTGATAAAGACCATTTCTCGAGCACAGGAGCGGTCAAACGTTTTCACTACTATTGAGGTGAATTGTTTCAAATTGTCTGCCATTACAGCCTTTCGCAGCACCCTGTATATATCTGACGCTTAACTTTTGTACGGATAAATTGTCGGTTGTGAAACGCTCGTTTAGTGTCGTACTTTTTAACCGACTTCAGAAAAGGTGGAGGTTTTCGATTCGTCTGTATTTTTTTAAATTATGTTACACTAGACACTTCACGCCTATCTCCCAGAGGGGTAAGCAGAGAATACAGATCTCCATTTGTCACGGTCCTGGCATACCCCTTTCGCTTCATCTACATTCACACATCTTTTCATACATGACCTCCAGTTTCGAGTACTTTTCACGCCACCTTCCGCCAGGACATCACCAATCTGGTCAATGTATGTCCTTCTGGGGCGACCTCTACTCACCCGGCTCATTACATCACCCATATAAATCTCTTTCGTTAATAGACTTTCCTCCATTTTCTCATAACTTTCGATTGGGTGAACCGATATTGATGATTCTTTATTTATTCGAAAGCTGCGTATTTCCAATAAAATCTTTCGACGCATACAGTAAGATCGGCCAACAAAACGGTATGACAGTTTCAACGACACTTCCTGTGTCATGTACAGAATTCACGTACGTTTACTGGCTAGTTAGACCAGCCGTGTGGTGACGGCGAATAGAATACATGTGTACAGCCCAACTTTTCCCGACGTGGGTGGGGGTCGAAAGAGACGACCGAGGGAGCTCTCCAGAGAACGGGCAGCAGCGCTCTCTGTGAGTTAAACCACAACACCACTGCGATCGCCAACCCGCCTGTGAAGCGTGGCGATTACTGGCATTTCACCCCAAATGACGGATCTCATTGGGGAGGCCCTCGTCCAGCAGTGGACGTTATGTGGCTGATGATGATGACCAGTTCCTTCGTATTTTGCATTAATTTTACAAGCCTTTGAGACCTAACAGTGTTTTTTTATTAAACACATTGAACATGCGTTTGACCACCATCCTGCCTGGTATTAAGCAGCGATGTGGTCTACGATGGAGCACACTTGTTCATTAGGTAGATACATATTTACGCGCGACTTAAAGACCATGTACAAGCTTTTGAGCGGCTTTTTGTTTTTAAACTAAATCTAATCTACTGGATTGGTCTCCGACCTAATTCCCCATGCCTGTATCAATGACTTGTCACCACATTTTGAATAAAATACGAATGAATTGAATTTTGTGTAAAATATATTCTTGATTGCAATCTTCTAAAACGTACTTGATCCCTAGACACTTTTGATGTGTGTATTAACATGCGAATAAAGCGTTATCTGTTTACATGGAAACTCATTATGTGTTATAAGAATAAAAAAAAACTTGTTAATTCTCTTTCTTCAATACAAATATCATAATTATGTTTGGATCGTTTATTTTACGTGTCAAACCTGCACACCTTAGCAAAAGACATTCACACATGTATGCATGTACGTACACAGATGGATATGTGAACACACAAAGTACAGTTAGGCCCAGATCACAAGTGGCCAGGTCAGCGGCGGGTACAGGCAGTTTGTAAGCGGCTTATGATCAGCTGATCGCGATCGATGGACCCTCCAACTGTACGCACATACGTCTCACGCCGGAGCCGGGCGGTGTTTATGACTGGCGCAGGGCATCGCGATCGCTTTGGTGTTCGTAGATTTGTGTTATTAAAGTCCTTTGTTGGCTATAAATGAAGTTACTTCGAAATTGTTGGAAGAAGTTTGTGGGAAAATTCCGTGTAATTTTCTAAAGATATAGTGTACAGGGGATAGGATAGTAACCCAAATACATCAAATTAAAACTATCAACTCTTCAATGACAATGAATTTTCCGAATTCTATGTTTCCTGCGCAGTACAGTCTGAAGGTCTTCAAGTCGTGGGTGAGTAGGTACCTAAGGAACAAGTGTACTCCATCCTAAACCACACCGCGGCTTAACAGTGGTCAAACGCTTGTTAATAGCGATAAAAAAAAACCTCCAAGACATTACAATAACCATAACAATAACATTACCACCAACCATAAACGCTCGCCTCGTACGACGGCGGCGGCAGCGGCCCTTCAAGCATCACATGTCATTCGCGTAGCTGTTCTCTAGACACGTCAACCACAACATTTCCTAGAAAAACTTGACCCTCGATTCCATACGTTTTCTAAGTACTCGAAGACCAAGGCGAGATGTAGGTGGTAGGGTCAGTGCGGTCCTTGTCGCGCCTTGCCCTTGATTGTGACGTGTAAAACAAACGGTAGGTGAGTAAACGATTGCTCTCTTCATTTCTACTGATGGTGTGTGGCATGCATTATTGTCCATCTGGACCTATACAGTTCTAGTGTAAGGTGAACTGTACTTAGTTATTTCGTTTATATTCTGTTTGAAGTGATGAATTGAAAGACATCTCGGTATGCATTCTTTAATGCGTTAGAATTATACAATTTGACATACATATTGCTACTTGCATACCGAGTGTATGGACCCCAAGCAATTATCTTAGAAACGTTGTTGGGCTCGTCAATATGAACAACTTTTACTGTGACAAAGTTTTGACAAAGTTAGATAACTTTTTAATGAAACGCGCACAGACATTATAACTCAATATTGTTCACCGGGTATAAAACAGAGATAAGCTCGACCGTTTCTTTGATTATATTCGCGCCTATATACCAGGACCAGGTGAACAATATTCAGTAAAAGTTGTCCATATTGACGAGCCCAACAGCATTTCTGATTAGTTTAAAAATGCATCATTTATAAAGACTCCGTTTTTAACAGACTTCAAAAAAGGAGGAGGTTCTAAATTCGTCTGTATTCTTTTTTTATGTCTGTTACCTCCGAACTCTCGCCTGGGTGAACCGATTTGGATGTTTTTTTTTAATTTGCTTCCCGTTTGGTCGCATATAAATTTGGCTCAGTTCCGACAATGGCATCCATGAGAAAACCACATATATGTCAAATTTTACTGGTTGAAGTCGGTTCTATTTTCTTTAAGTTATTGAAGTCTCTTAAGAATTAATGAAAGACATTACGTCATAATACCGGAAACGGCACCTCGATCTCCTTTATCTATATATCTGTCAACAAAATCGACTCACGCGCAGGATGTCCTATATCACCTTCGGAAGCGGAGTGCTCGAACAATGGCCTATTGTGCAAGTAATTACCCCACTGTTGGAACATACCCTTTATTATATAAGGATAGGTGTGTAAGTAGAGCTCTATTAATAACTAGTTTAGTAGTACCTGCATCCAGCGTCCGTGGTCCAGTTGGTCGGATACTTGACTTGTAACCTGGAGATCCGGGTTCGAGTCCGGCTACTGGATGTGTACCAATGGGACTCTTTTTCAGAGCCTATGTACGCAACGCAACGCTCGTACGGTGAAGGACAACATCGTGATGAAACTCCGCACACCACAAGGTGTGTGAACCCTATAACGGCGATGGGCTCACCCCCTGTCACGTTGGGTTAAATACGCTCGGTGAACCGTGGGTACTTGCTATAGCAAGTGCCTCTGCCTACCCCTCTTTGGGATTAAAGGCGTGAAGTGTATTTATTTTTTTAATTTTTTTTTTTATAAGATTGTAATATTATTATGACAATAACAATGTATGATCTGAGTTTTGATCTAGCTTCACTATTTGAAGAGATTAACTGAATAAAACGTATTAAAGATGTGTGTTCTTGAATAAAGATTACGTCAATGACAAGCGATAACGACTTCGAGATAAAACAAAGATTTGAGTTGTGATTTTAACGGGAAAGAAACCTCATGAGCCAATGGCGCTAGTTTCGCCAAACCAAAACAACGCACGATTCGATTGTCACTTAACCCATTAGCACCCACTGTACTCGGAGACTGACAATTTATTTTAAACTCTATTACTTGGTAATAAAAGTCAAAACCAATCAATAGTAAGTATTCTTCTGGGCGTTAATGAGTTAAAGTTAATTTGACAGATTGTAACACTTTCATTGGTTTATAATATCTTACTTCTTACTAATATTATACATGGGAAAGTGAGTTTGTTTGTTTATTTGTTTTTTGTTCCGCTTTCACGCCGTAACTACTGAACCGATTGCTTTGAAATTTCGCAGACGTATAGTTAGAAGTCCGGTTTAAATAATAGGGTACTTTTTATCCCAGAAAAAAATTGATATTCCCGAGGGAAAACAAAAATATTCCTTTATACCGCAATATAAACGAAGTCCACGCGGGCAAAGCCGCGGGCGGAAAGCTAGTCTCAAATAAAACCGAAATCCGAAACTGACGTTTAGAATAAAACGAGACAGAAATAATAAAAAACATACACGAGTGAAAGAGCAAGAGGTTTTCATCTCATGTCCCTTACTGCACAGCAGGGTTTGGTGGTAAAAACGATAGTTTGGATCCAGAAGACATTCATTTCTTTCCTTTTTTTTAAAAAGGGACAGTCTTAGGATGTTACGTGGCTTGTACGTCTTGTAGTGTTTGGTCTAGAATTCATATGTGCCAGTAATTAGCAAAATCTGCATTAAACTTCGCGTTTTCTTCAATAATAGAGACATTGACAGACAAACTAAATGCAGGCGTCAGAAACTTACTATTATGTAAATCTTAGAATTTAGATTCCAGCTGTAAATGGTAAACGAAACTAAGAGTAATTTCAATAGAATATAGTAAACATATTGCGGGTGAGAAGTATTCTGTTTATTCCCGAAATCACCAGTCTACTTTTTCGAATCCTATTTTTTTTAATTTCATTTCATTTAGTAGTAGGTAAAAACACATTTCGATGAAAATTTACAAGACAGAAGTTTATCTTTATCTTTCGATTCATTGTGAAACCCTTATGCCTTATTAACGACATCTCACAACTGCTGTTGACAGCTGTCAAAAGGTGATCAAATAATTCCCTGTCATAGCAAAATGACAGTTTGGATCCGTGCTATGCAATAAGGGATAGAAAATATTGTCTCGTACTCTTAAATAACAAACCACATCGCTGCTTAACATCAGGCAGGATGGTGGTAAAACATATTTCGTTCACAAAAAATAAAAATTGTGTTTAAAAAATAATCCTGCACACGGATACTGCTGTCTCGTTTTATCCGAAACGTCCAGTTTGGAATTCCAGCCGTTCTAATCGTTTTTGCTCAGAGCTACCAATTCAATTTCCATTCTAATGAAATGCACTCACACAAGACAGCAAAGAAACAAACATTATACTGATCTTCCTGCCAAATCTGTCGGAGGTGAATATGAAAAACGGCAATCCCAAGATGGCGGACAGCGGTAGTGCGGCCGCCATCCACGAGATGTCGCTGTCAGTGAGCGGCGGGTGCGCAGGACCGTCCTCGGACTTCAGGATCTTCCTCATTGGTGACAACCATCCTATTTGTATTCCGTAGACGAATGTCGGTACCGTTGCTGGAACAAGGTTGAGGTTATTATTAATAACGGGTTTCTATATTTATTTATTTTTTGAACATGGATAATCCCACCATCGCCCAAGCCCTACTTGCTACCTGCCTCTCGGCGTACTCTGGAGACGTGCGCGTCTACTTACTACTGCGGGTTTCTATATTACATCATCATCATCATCATCATCAGCCACATGATGTCCACTGCTGGACGAGGGTCTCGCCTAATGATTACCTTGGTTATTTGGGGGGGAAATGCCAATAATCGTCACGCTTGGCAGGCGGGTTGGTGATCGCAGTGGTGTTGTGGTTTAACTCACAGAGAGCTGCCCGTTCTCTGGAGAGTTTCCTCGGTCGCCGCTTACGACCCCTACGACGGGAGAAGTTGTGCTGGGGTGGTGACACAATTTATTCTATTCGCCGTCACCCCACGTTTATATTAAAAATAATAAATAAATACACTTCACACATTTTAGTCTCAAAAAGGTGTAGGCACTTCCTAAGAAAACCACGTTTCGCCAAACGTATTTAACCCAACGTTACAGAGGGTTCACACACCTTAGGTGTGTGGGTTTCATCATGATGTTAATCTTCACCGAACGAGCGTTGCGTTGCATACATAGGCACTGAAAAAAAGTACCATTGTTACACGTCCAGTAGCTGGACTCGAACCTGCGACCTCCCGGTTGCAAGTCAAGCATCCGATCAATGGGGAATTTTCAGGGCCTTTGTTTCTCTTAGCTATATAAGGCGGCGCTAGCTATTCACGGGGGAGTAATGTCAACGAAATTACTGACGTCAAGCTGTCAGTATTGAAGGTGACAGTTCATAAATATTGAAATATTATTTTATTAATGCTAAAAATTGGTTGTGGGCAACTGGTATTTAATGTAAGAACTAATTTTAATAAATTTTATCGGTATTTATTATTATTTGGTGTTATTTCAGCAAGAAACACAATGAATAAATTTTCCTACAATAGATGTTAAGGCTCTAAACTTCTTTTCTATAGCCTAAATAAATATTTTGTACGTAATAAAATATAAATTGCCCATTGGACCACAGTCTTATATTATACTTTACGGATAATAATGAATTGTACGATATGTCAAGTTTACGGGATCTAGCCCAGTCGTTATTGATTGAACTCTGCTCTATTCCGGATGCCGCTGTAGATCAGTGCCGTGTACTGGCTTTTACGACAAGGTAGGCAGTAATCCCCAAGGATTGACACCTATGTATAGGTAACTTGTCTTTACGAGGTACCTTACCTATCTACTCACCCACTAAACACAGGACCTTCGTCAGCCTATGTCGTGAGTATAACAAAAAAAGATCAAGCAATAACTCTATTATTAGGTCGGGTAGCCAAAATACTAGCAGGTAGTGTCGTTTTGCCTATATGGTGTGCACGCCACTGATGTAGATCCTGGCTCTAACAGGAATCACAGTGGTGGGAAAGTGGGTGGGAATATCCCGTAATGTCCAAAGTGGCGTGCACAAGCGTCTGTGGTCCAGTTGGTCGGATACTTGACTTGTAACCGGGAGGTCGCGGGTTCGAGTCCGGCTACTGGACGTGTACCAATGGGACTCTTTTCAGAGCCTATGTACGCAACGCAACGCTCGTACGGTGAAGGACAACATCGTGATGAAACCCGCACACCACAAAATGTGTGAACCCTATAACGGCGATGGGCTCACCCCCTGTCACGTTGGGTTAAATACGCGCGCGTGAACTGTGGGCATTTGCTTTAGCAAGTGCCTCTGCCTACCCCGCTTTGGGATTAAAAGGCGTGAAGTGTATTTATTTTTTATTTTTTTTATTTCGTAAATACATAGGTGTCAATCCTTGGGGACTACTGTAAATACAAGTTACCTATACATAGGTGTCAATCCTTGGGGACTGCTGCCTATCTTGTCGTAAAAGCCAGTGCACGCCACTGTCCAAATTGTATAGGGCAACAATGTTTCTAAGGCCATTTCTTAGGATTCATTTACTTACCCACAGTATACATTTAAATCTCATTGAAATGCACACAGTAATCTATGCCATGCTTCGTGCATTCATCTCGGCTGTTTATGTATAAATACGTTTCTTTGTTTTGCTGTTGTCAATAGTTAGGTTTCTCCCCACGCTGTCACTACTAGCAGATCATAGAGCTGTCATTCATCATATTCATCATCAGCCCATACCTGTCCACTGCTGGACATAGGCCTCTCCAATTGCACGCCACTGTGATCTGTTTTCGGCTTCTCGCATCCAACTTCATTAACACTAGCAAAATTGTATCAAACTTAGAGTCTTAACCCCTTACCAATAAACGCGTTGTCACTTACACAACGGTTATTACAGGTCTACTTGAACTGGTTATTCCGTATTTGACATACAACTGACAAGTTAAGTTGAGCTTTGTGTTTCTTCGAAATAGCAATTCCGGCATTATTAGTAAGGCCCTTACAATTTTATTCAATCTGGTGTTGATTACGCGTCCGGCTTTGCCCGAACTCTCGTTTTTTTTATTATTAAACGAATTTATTTAGGTTACCCCGTTTGTTTTATTATTTAATCTTGGGTCAAATTTAGTAATTGAAAAAAAATCCATACATCATACCTTTCTTTATACAACAGACTAAGTTATCATCAGTCGAGCCGCTTTCGAGTAATAAAATTAAATGGTTATATTTCAATAAGATTATTGATGATTAGATACTCACTCATTCAATTATTATGTAGTTTCCTCAAAAGATAAAAGGTTCCGCTAAAGGATGTGCATTTTTTATATATATAGGACGTGATTCTGATAGTTGGATTTTAGCGGGTTTTATATGAAACTAGCAAACCCGGCGAACTCCGTTTCGCCACCAGATAGCTTCGTTTCGTTTTCCCGCTTTTCTGTTGAAATTTTTCTTAAATTTTCTTTGCTATAAACCTTACGGAGCCTGAGACCTTTCCAACGAATGCAAAACCGTGGAAATCGGTTCGTGCGTTCTGAAGTTCAGGGAGGAAAACCCGACTTATTTTTATGATATGATATTCTGCGTCTGATTTTCCGGACTGTTCAGCCTAAACAGACGACATTTTTTTTCATTTGAGGTAGATGGGTTAGTAATTACTCAAATAAACTGAATTATATTTTTTTACTGACGTAAGGAAGGAGGTTCTCAATGGGGAATTTTCAAACCCCAAAAGTTTCTTATCTAGATGTCGCTAGTAGATATCCAGGGGGACTTCTGTCAGTTATATTTTAGTGCGTTTTTTTATTATTTGGGTGAGTTATTTAGACTTCAGACACTTTTGTAACATGTAGACAAACAATCAAAAAAATTACTGTCGCCTTCAATACGGACTGCTTGAAGTTAGTAATTTCGTTGACATTTGTCCCCCTAATACAACTAGCGCCATCTGTCATAACAAAGAGAAACAGGGGCCCTGAAAATTCCCCATTAGTAAAAGTTCTCATATTGACGAGCCCAACAACGTTTCTAATATCTGAGCAGAGACTTGCAGGACGCTATCCGACGGTGACACCGGTGCGTTCTTTGGAGATCCCGGAGTCACACAACACGCACCGCCGACGACCACCCCGGGGGAATTTTAGATAATAAGAGTCTGACATAATCTCGTATCTCCCCTGGGTATGGGTATCCATGAGAGAGTTGTGGGGAGAGTTCCGACGGCTCAAGTCTCGACGTTCCTCAGCCCTGACTTCTGGCCGAAGGGTGTCAAGTTTCGGCGCTTTAGAGGGCGCCTGGCACGAGACCCCGCGGAGCACAACACGTCGCGTGTGCCTTTGTTTTAAGTTTATTATAGTATATATATTTTATAGGTATAAGGTATTTATTTATATGGGTCCTAGAATTAGTATTTAACATTTGTTACTATTCTTAAGTTACCTGAAATAAATGAATTTATTATTATTATAACAGATTTCGAAAGAAAAACCTACAAACCAGAACGTAACGTCGTAATGTCTCAGCTCATCACGAAACCATTTTGCCAGTAGCGGGAAGAACCCGCGACCAATAACCTAGACGTAGACTAGTAGTGTTCTAACCACACGTCCGTTTCGGCCGTCAATTCCATTCGCTAAACATTAACTCAAAGGGCAGGTGTTTGTTGAACATAATCATAAATATGTAGTTGTAAGCAATAAACGACAATTTAGAAACAGGAAATGTAAAACTATCCCCCATGTTGGGAGTGAAGACGTCGGCTATTGTCAGTTTATTGGACTGACCCCTTTTTTTAAAAAGAGTTTTTTGTTGTTTCATAGGTTTTCTAATACTGCATGTAAAAAGTCATCAATCAGTGTGTCCTACCTGTAATGACACACGGAGCTGAGACGTGGACACTGACGGCACGGCTGGCCCACAAGCTCAAAGTCGCACAGCGTGCTATGGCAAGGGCTATGCTCGGCGTTTCTCTGAAGGATCGAATCAGAAATTAAGTGATCCGACAGAGAACCAAAGTCATCGACATAGCTCATCGTTTTAGCAAGCTAAAGTGCCAGTGGGCCGGTCATATTAGCCGTAGAACCGATGACCGTTGGGGAAAACGAGTTCTCGAGTGGAGACCGCATCTCGACAAACGGAGTGTAGGACGCCCTCAGGCAAGGTGGACTGATGATATACGCAAGATGGCTGCCAGAAGCTGGATGCGAGAAGCCGAAAACAGATCACAGTGGCGTGCAATTGGAGATACCTATGTCCAACAGTGGACTAGTATGGGCTGATGATGATGATGTAAAAGGACCACGAGCAATGGTCTTGGAAACGTTGGTGGGTTTATCAATATAAACAACTTTTACTACGGCGACAATGTCATTTCTCTAAGCAAATATTTTTTTAGGGAGATGAAATATTTTTTTCATTTCCCCGCATTGTCGCCATAGTAAAAGTTGTTCATATCGACGAGCCCAACAACGTTTCTAA
>SJJU01039403.1:10734-24710 GCA_012932125.1 Conopomorpha cramerella | reverse complement strand
CAACAAAAAAGTATCTAGCAATAACTCTATTATTAAGTCGGGTAACCAAAATACTACGGTAGGCAGTGTCTTTTTGCCTATATGGTGTGCACGCCACTGCATTAAGTATAAAACTAGCCCTCTCCCAGATCTTCTAGAATCTAAGGCCCATCTCAATATAATAAGTCGTGTCAGTTACTAATTGTAAATCCCGAACGGCTGTATCAATTAGTCTGTAAATTAACTGGCTACCTCCCAGTTAAGATCAGGAGACGGACATAGACTGGGCATAGGATTACTTTTTATCTCGATACCGGGGGACGCGTCGCTATAGAGGAATGTTATAGTTTGTACGATATACTTAAACTACGCGAATGAAATCTCGAGGCATCCACTACAATAATAATTCTGAAAGAAAAATGAATGCCTATGTGTTGCTTGAGGCGCAATGGAGAATTTTAAAACTCCAAAAGTTTCTTATATAGATGTCGCTAGTAGAAATACAGGGGGGACTAATGTCAGTTATATTTTAGTGCGTTTTTTATTATTTGTGTGAGTTATTTAGACTTTTGTAACATGTAGACAAACAGTAAAAAAATTACTGTCGCCTTCAATACGGACTGCTTGAAGTTAGTAATTTCGTTGATATTTGTCCCCCTAATACAACTAGCGCCATCTGTCATAACTAAGAGAAACAGGGGCCTGAAAAATCCCCATAGTCTCTTTTTGACACTTGCCGTTAGATTCAGACAAAGCATAAAACCTACTTAAAAAAATAGCTGTTTGTAATCATTTTTTAAGGAAACGCGCACTGACATGATATTAAATGTTTAAAACGGGTATTATAGCGCGAAGATTATCCAAAGATAAGCATTCAGCTTACCTTCGTTATTCGCCCGACGTTTTGTAAAGCCAGTAAACGGACGGTAGTCTGACGTGACAACGTCAAACATTGCAGTAGTAGTAGTACACTCGCTTGCGAAACGGGACAATGACGTCATCTTTTTCTGTTTGAAATTTCTCATTCCAAGCATTCAAAATAACCCCACGTTTTCCAAATAGCCCCATCACATAAATGAAATAAGCAATAAAAAATAAACAATTTATTTAAATAGTTTTTTTTACTTACAATCAAGTATTGCATGCGTTTTAGAAAGTTATAACAGTTAAAAAGTAGTTTTCTTCAAAAAATAAACTTATCACAAAAGAGTGAGTCAAAAGACACACAATCATAGATATACGTAGATTAGTTCCATGTGCATCTCTTTCTTTACTCACTAACTTTGACAGATTGATTTTTTTTTACAAAACTTCAAATTGTATTGTGATAAACTTTATTTTCATATAAAACTTATCTATCGTATAAAAATAATTCATAATACATTTCAAACAGCATTTTCTTTCGTATTTTAATAGTTTACATTTAATTGTAATAATTGAGCAATTGTTCTCTGTTTTTTTACATTCACAATTCTAGCAGTTACCTAAAGTCAGTCGACTAAAATGTAAAAAGACATGTTAAAACAAACTTTACAGTGAAAGTGGTCCATGCTTCTACTAGCAGAGTGATCCTGAAACACCCTTTATAAGACGAAGTCTTCTGTTTCTGTAGACCCCTTCAGACTGAGTGCATTTCACCAAATGTCAAAGATAAAACAAAAAAAAATACACTTCACGTCTTTAATCCCAAAGAGGGGTAGGCAGAGGCACTTGCTAAAAGCAAATACCCACGGTTCACCAAGCGTATTTAACCCAACGTGACAGGGGGTGAGCCCATCGCCGTTATAGGGTTCACACACCTTGTGGTGTGCGGTTTTCATCACGATTGTCCTTCACCGTACGAGCGTTGCGTTGCGTACATAGGAGCTGAAAAAGAGTCCCATTGGTACACGTCCAGTAGCCGGACTCGAACCTGGAACCTCCCGGTTACAAGTCAAGTATCCGACCAACTGGACCACAGATGCTCACGCTCAAAGATCTCGGGCTAAAAAAACTGTATCAACTGATTTTTATGTTTGTTCGCCGATAACATTGTCGTTTATGAATCGATATTATTGATGCCTTTTTTTGGTGGAAATAATATACTTCAAAGGTGGTCCTATTGGGACCAGGAAGTGGAAAGTCAGAAGTCAGGGAATGAACGTAATCGTCCAGGATCATTACCATACGCTGAAATTGATTCACTAGAGCGTACAAAAACCATAGACTTCGGCTTAAGAGTGTATTTCAAACTAGCCCTGCATTTAGTGCTTACATCTTAACAATATGTACAATTAATTATAGGTCACTGGTAATATGGTAACTCTACAAAAATGACTAAATCTTTATACTGTAACAAAGATATTAGATATGTTTAAACAACAAAAAAACCTGACTTTGGTTAGACTCTTACTTCAGCACCTTTTTTGTAAGTAACTATTCACGGCAAATTAAATAAAAGCTTGATATAAAATCTGTCAGTACATAAATATACATTTTTCTGGTGGCCATTTTTATCAATTTTCCAATAAGCTACTTACATCATTCGTAAAAGACAAGGTCGTAAACTGTATAATAGAAGGCAATTGGCACTCATTATATTAATAAACATGTCAAGTATTTACAATAACATCAACAAAAAAAATAGATAAATTAAACATTAACATGATACCCGATAACATCATAGCAGGACATACAGAAAGGAGCTTTTTAAATTTTAACGAACCAATCAGAGCACTGAAATCAAGCAAGTACTGTGATGCTATTGGTCCGCTAAAATATAAAGTATCTTTAAATTATTTTTTAAGGAAACGCGCACTGACATTAAATTAACAGTTTAAAACGGGTATTATAGCGCGAAGATTAACCAAAGACAAGCATTCAGCTTACGACACATGTAACTGTGTCGAAAAACATCGAATGTTATAATTAAATCTTTTTGGTTAATCTTCACGATGAAATACCCGTTTTAAACTTTTAAAACATCTTTAAATTTAGACAGAAAGAGAGTTAGAGAGGGAAACATAACTCTGGTCTATATACCTAGATTTTAATTACATAGGTAAACAAGAATATATTTAATGTATGGTTGGTCAAGAAAATATATGAGTTTTGCTGACAGTTCGTGCAGTCAGTAAAATATCAATAAGGTAGCGTTGTTCTTAAAATGAATATATGTATCCAAAACATGAACCCTGTTAGAGCACTGCAAATAAAGACATTGTAATGTGTAAAAAGACATGTTAAAACAAACTTTACAGTGAAAGTGGTCCATGCTTCTACTAGCAGATTGATCCTGAAACATCATTTTTAAGACGAAGCCTTCTGTTTCTCATTCCTCCAAATGTTAAATCCCCGACTAAAAAATATTCGATCACCCCACACAAACAAGATCATATCAAAACATGAACCTTGTTAGGGCACTGCAAATAAAGTAGGAATAGGTGTACTTATGTACATCCAAAAAAAATCCAAATCTACCTGCAACAAGGATGTGCGAAAAGAAACGTGTTGCGCCGACCCCACCTAGTGTGGGGATTGACAGAATATTATCTAGTGATAATTGGCACAATTAAATTCATATTTACGTAGAGTTTAATTGAAATACTTGCAAGGAGCCTGGCATATTTAATCCGTCTCTTATTAACCGTATGCAATTTAATGTTCTTCGGAATCCAAACTGTCTCTTTTTCTACCAAAGTAACAGTTTAGATACGACAATACCCCCGTTACGCGGTAAAAGACAAAATATTGTTTCTCACTCTTTCAATCCTCCATGACTTTCATATTTTTGTCTCGTTCTATTCTAAACGTCAGTTTTGGATTGTGTTTGGTATGAGCAGGAAGATTAAAAGTTTCTTTTTTTTAAAGTCAGCATCAGGAACGAGATATTTTCCAAGTTGTATGCCTAATATTCATTGTAAAATATGTAAGACTAGCCTACAAGGTTGAAAATCATTACGAAACAATCAATCAATGTCCAAACCCTTGAAGGTAGACGTAAGAGCAGCGAACATTCCTTTACTAGGTTTCTTTATCCTCTTCTTTTCATCAACTTTGAATACTTCGGTTTCAATAAGCCAGTCTCTGTAATCTTCTTCCATGTTCTTCCTCTGTTCTGCGTGTAGAGTCTTGACAGCCGGCAAGGGACCGCCGTAGTCTTCCGGGAGGAGGTCCTTGTCTACAACTGAAGATGGACCCTCGGATGTGAAGTTCAGGAGATTCAGCAGGTTGGAGTGGATGAGCGGCTTCACAAGACACATCACCTGGTTGATGAAGGACACTGTATGCACCACGTGGATCTTCTTTAGACGGCACGGGTGCGCGGCCTGGAAATTTGAAAACAATATTTAACGCCCCGCAACAGCTTCACATGGATTCAAAGACGAAAACGTCAAAATAGGAATTCCTAAAATTGTCAGTGTTTCCGTTGTCCTAAATCCCTAATTGGAAAAAACTCAACTGTTAAAAACATGAACTGTGCAAAATAACTACTGTGCTGAAACCAGAATGTGTCAAATTAACTATACCTATAAATATACACTCACGTCCGCTATATCGAAATCGGTTGACAGAAACTTACGATCACAAGAACTCTTCAGCCAGATTTAGTATAATAAGGACTTTAAAATGTCAATATATACCTTGAAGGTTTTTATTACAAGTTTCAATCTCATAGTCTGAATAAACCTAAAACACCAGATCCCGCAATCGGCTCCTCCAACATGCCAGGAAGAAGGGCATCTGGCAGTGGCGTGCACTGGCTTTTACGACAAGGTAGGCAGTAAAAGTAATCCCCAAGGATTGACACCTATGTATAGGTAACTTGTCTTTACGGAATATTGGTACCTACATACCCGCAAAACACATGACCTTCGTTAGCCTATGTCGTGAGTACAACAAAAAAAGATCTAGCAATAACTTTATTATTAGGTCGGGTAGCCAAAATAATAAGGTAGGCAGTGTCTTTTTGTCTATAGGGTGTGCACGCCACTGGCATCTGGTGCATATTTACATGTCAGATCAGCTCGGGACGCCTTCCATATGAACATACCTGAATGTAATGCATGAACCCCCTCAAAGCGGGCAGCGTGACCCTGGTCAGGTGTCCGAGATTGCAGCCCTTCATGTCGAAGATCACGATGTAGCCCTCGGAGAGGCCGTCCTCGGACAATTTCATGTCGTTGAACATGCAGAAGACCCGCACCGCGTCAGCGAAGTTCAACTTGCTGTAGTCGAAGTCCGACAACCGGTAGACAAGCACGTGGTAGCCTTCAGCTGTCGGATTCGGTAGGGCCACCATGTTGCTGTGGAGGTGTGGAGTTTTTTTAATTAATTTTATTCACTTACAGTCAAGGATACTTGAGAAGCGTCTGTGGTCCAGTTGGTCGGATACTTGACTTGTAACCGGGAGGTCGCGGGTTCGAGTCCGGCTACTGGACGTGTACCAAAGGGACTCTTTTTCAGAGCCTATGTACGCAACGCAACGCTCGTACGGTGACGGACAACATCGTGATGAAACCCGCACACCACAAGGTGTGTGAACCCTATAATGGCGATGGGCTCACCCCTGTCACGTTGGGTTAAATACGCTTGGTGAACCGTGGGCATTTGCTTATTAAGCAAGTGCCTCTGCCTACCCCGCTTTGGGATTAAAAGGCGTGAAGTGTATTTTTTTTTCTTTTTTTTAATTTACAGTCAAGGACTGTTAGAGAAGAAATGAATGAATGAACTCTTTATTGCACAGTGTACATTACAAATGTAAAAATGTACAATGGAAAAATTGCAAAAGGCGACCTTATCGCTCACTACACTACACACTAGAGAGTACAAGTAAAGCTTTTTCACAAAAAAAAATTAACCGCCGAAAATATTGAAAAGCAAAATTATTTTTTTCTATATTTAAATCGGACCACTTTGTGGTATGATTTAATATTATGAGATAAAATTCAAAATTTCGGATTTCTGCGCAAAAAGTGGTGCGTGATCATACCTACATAACAAACATACCTACGCGTCGACTTGACCACTTCCTTATTGTCTGTTAAAAAGTAGCGTTTTTTAAAATGTCTGGGTTATCAATATTTTTTTAGGCAGAGTCGTATTTTTGTAAACTAGCTGAATAATCAACATTTTCATAAATAAACTGTAAAGAAAATATTTGTAACGCAGTTATTTAAAAAAAAGTTACTTATTAAAAATTACTATTTAAAAAATATACACAGTTTCAGTTACAAGTGACTTAGAACTTAGATAGTGTCTCAGACATACAAAAAAAAACTTATGAAACATCGATATAGTAGAGTTGTTGTATTGTGACATAAAAAATTATTTACGGCGTCTGTGGTCCAGTTGGTCGGATACTTGACTTGTAACCGGGAGGTCGCGGGTTCGAGTCCGGCTACTGGACGTGTACCAATGGGACCCTTTTTCAGAGCCTATGTACGCAACGCAACGCTCGTACGGTGAAGGACAACATCGTGATGAATCCCGCACACCACAAGGTGTGTGAACCTTATAACAGCGATGGGCTCACCCCCTGTCACGTTGGGTTAAATACGCTTGGTGAACCGTGGGCATTTGCTTCAGCAAGTGCCTCTGCCTTCTCCGCTTTGGGCCTAAAGGCGTGAAGTGTGTATTAAAAATAAGCCATAATGTCTATTGACAATAAAATGAGTTTTAACCTTAGGGTGGTAGACAAGATTATTTGACAACTGTACCTAACAAAATCAACTTCAATACAATACCAGACTGTACAATTTTATGGTCTTCAATGTGAGCGACAATTAGTTCAGCCCATGTCACACTCTATTCAACGAAACAATCAATCTTATCTCTGACAAGATTCCCGACACGGACTGTCGCTTTGATAATGGTCTAGTCTTGAGGGAATCCTTTTTATATATATAATTTCGCAGTAGGTATGTTTGGATGTTTGTTACCCTTTCAAGCAAAATCTACTGACGATATTATTATTCTGTAGGCATAAAAACCAGTGAGTGTGTGTGAGTGTGCTCCATCGTAGACCACATCGCTGCTTAACATCAGGCAGGATGGTGGTCAAACGCTTGTTCATAGAGATTTAAAAAAACCGAACTTCAACCAGTACTTAGTCCGCCCCTAAGATTAAGAGAGATTAAGACTTTTAATGTTCCCCTAAATTTATCGGGATTGCCATCATCAATACCTGACTATCTTGTGTTGGGACCACTTTTGAAATATCTTCTTTCGAACAAAAAAAAAGAATAATCAAAATAGATTTATATTATAAACGACGAAGTTATTGGCAAACCAAAAAAACCTCAAGAGAAAGGCTTGCGCCCTTTTTTGAAGGCACTTAAAAACAGTCTTGCCCAGCTCTTAAAAATGAAAACAAGACTTGTTATCTACTATAGATGAATGATTTAAGGGGTTGCTTTTTGTTCTTCAAGTTACATACTTGACAAGGCGTTGAGGGCGCTAGTGTACCCATTTATTTATGGTTGCCGTGAAACGTATTTTGCGAACGTCTGAAAGCGTGAAATGCATTTTTTTATAATTTTTTTCATACCCACTTACATCCGTCCAAAATTATGCTTGCGCATAAATTTATAATAATGCGCGCGAAAGTACGTTTTTTTTAATTAACGAGGAGCAAAGAGGTTAATTATGTTATATTCTTATTCTGAATTAATTATTATTGTAGGTAGATGTCTACGTCATACGGCGAATTGCATTATGTGATAATAACAAAGCACAAATACATGGCGTACCTGCATCATAAATGTTAGCCTTTTAACCTACATTAAAACTGCAGCCATTTTAAAAAGACTTGACGTAAATAATGAAAAAAAAATTAAAACCCATACTTAACCAGTTGGAAATTACCATTGTAACCTATTGTTATCGTTGTAATTTTAAAGAAAATTATTAAAGTTCTTAGTCTCTCATCGCAAAAATTAGTGTTAGCGTGATGTACACCTACTAGCGTAGGTATAATCATCCTTAATTATTCATGCAAAACATTTTCAGAGCTTAGCACACCAAATCCTTTCAGAATGAAAATAAGTACATTTTTTAAGTTTAACTTGCAACTGACCACGGTAAAGTCTATCAGAAAATGTTGTTTGTTGAAAAAATCTTTTCGTACGTTGCTATAAAGTTTGTCAACTAATTTACGGCACATTTTCTAACATTCCACATTTCCTACACTTTTGCAAAAAAAACAGAACAATTTGACTTTTACGGTAATAGTAAGTGGCTTAGTTAGCATACACGAAAGAATCGAAGCCAGGTTCAGCTGGACAAGAAAACTTTAGAAGGTCAGTAGAAGAAATCTTAATTCCCGGATCACTTCCGGCTCAAGGGAATGTTTGCAAAGATCGTACTTCTCAAACTCTAATCGCTGTATTTATAAAAAGGTAAAACGTCAATTATCTTGTTGACATATATCAACTGAGGAGGTTAGAATCAAAACGTATTAATTTGCTTTTCTTTCCCTAAATGTTTTTGTACATTTTCAAATATATAACTTCACTACCATGTACTATTTTTAAATTGTTTTTGAGAAATTATAGATGTCATGTATGTACAAGGGAATTGATTATTTATGTTTTTCTTCTGAAAGGGCCTAAGAGTGGTACAAGTTTTGCTCTTTTTTCATCAAATTTGGTTACACCTTTATTAATACGTTTTGATCCTAACCTCCTCATTACTTAGATCAGTTTGTATTTAGCGTACTTTGGAGTAGCTTTTGAGACCTTCACCAGCAGTGAACAGCGCTAGTGTTCTAACTTTATGAATACCACGCTTACATACAACACAGATTGGAGGTTGGAGAGGAAGAGACATTCAATGACATTATGTGTGTCCGTCACGCACTCATCATCATCATCAGCCCATGCTTATCCACTACTGGACATAGGCCTCTCCAATTGCACGCCACTGTGATCTGTTTTCGGCTTCGCACGCACTCGCCACATTGATTTGTTTCGATCTGGATATCCAGGACCAGAGATATTAAAAAGTATATATCGATTGTGAAAGGTTTCTGGAGTAGACGCAAATTATGGGAGTATAATTACACAAAAGGTCCCAATGGGTCAAAGTATGTCGGAGGTACTAATGAGAAGATAAGGGTCTTAGTGTGAAATTGTTAGATTCTTTTATTGTAAATTACGTGAAGAAATTTTATAATTTGTCATATTTTTAATTTTATTTGGTGCTTTCCTGAATTGTATATTTTTGTTAGGAACATTATGCATTGGATATCCCAAAATAAATAAAACTTACGCAATGTCCAATATGGTTTTGTTCTTAATGGAGAGCGGATCCCTGTTCTGGAAGAGATCTGGCGTGTTCGTTCGCAATGTGAAGTAGCACTCGATCGTGTCTTTCGTCTCTTTCACTTTGTAGTAATTAGAGTGGAGGAACAGCATCACGAACTCGTCTGATATGTATGGCAGGTGCGCTGTAGCCTTCATCCTGAAAAAAAATGGAAAGTTGTTTTTTTAATCTTGGATGTTTTTTTTTGGCTTCAGAAGCACTAGGTTGGTTGTATGTGCAATCGAGTGGTTATGGGTTGGAGACCTGCTTTACTAGGACTTTTTCAGAGCTTATGTTCACTACGCAACGCTTATACGTTAAAGGGCATCATCGCGTTGAAACCCGCATACCACGAGGTTTGTGAGCGATTTCGCTTGTTTCAAGGAATTCCAGAGCGTTATACGTATTTTTATCATTTCTTTCTTGGAACTATAAAGGGGGCAGAAAGCAGTATAATTAATAAAGTCCCTAAAATGCAATATTTCTCTCCTCTCCCAATCCCTATACGAACTTGACAGAGTAGCTCAAGCAGATCTCTGCTCAAATATCTTGTGAAATTGTTTAAATTTTTCTCCAAATTGATACAATATTTTGTTTCGTGTGGAGCTTTCCTTACCAGACCATAATACCTAGAATGTTTTAATAGCCTTTTTAGAAAAAAATCTTTAGCCGCGCGAAGTATGAAAACTGAACTTCTAAATGCTTTTATCTACACACTAATTTCAAAAGACTCTAAAGTGGAGATCTATTTTTAAAGACACATATTATACTCATGCGACACTTGAGTACCGAATATTGATTGAAAATACGGTCGAAGGATCACGATTATACGACCTCGATACTTCTAAGGCCAGTTAATATTCTTCCTGACCTGATTAGCGGGGCGCATCGCCTTCCTTATAGGAAATATCGAAATATCACACCAGAAACATGTAACCGCTACAACAATTTATACTGACCCTCATTTACTGAGGAATTAATACATTATTTGGCTCATTAGGAAATTTTAAGGTGTATAGTATTATGCATATCCTCTTGCGCAGTCGCCGATTTTCATTCAACAACGCACGTTTATTCGCGTTTCACGAGCGGGTCGTTTTCTATGTAGTCATTATGGTTAATTAATATGTTGGTGGTACCTATCTATCTATCCCATTAAATTTCCCCGTTCAATTAATTTATAGTCTAATAGTTTACTAAAAGAAGAGTGTCTTAAAACGATAGAGAAAGTCAGTTTGTGAAATGTGTTGTCTTCTAGTTAATTTGCTATTTGATCACAGAATTGTTACTATTGTCGCAAACAACCCTTCAAAGAATGACAAAATTCGCGATTCGTTGAAACCAGCAACATTGCTCTAAGCGCCACATAGCAGCCCGTGACAACGCCTATTTATTTTATATAGCGTCTCTTTTGACTCGAATGCTAAGCTTTCTGGTGAGTACCAAGTGAAACTAACTGAAAATAGGTAATCAATCAATACATAGTACGAAACAAAGTCGCGTCCCGCTTTCTGTCCCTATGTATGCCTAAATGTTTAAAACTACGCTACGGATTTTTGATGCGGTCTTATTTAGTAGATAGAGTGATTTTTGAGGACGATTTATTTGTATAATAAACAACGTTTTCCGGGTCAGCTATTAAACAATAATCCACATTGCACTCTTAACCATCTAATAAATAAAAGGTAATCGGTATACGTAATATGTTTTACGCATCTACAAGTTCATACGTAAAGAATAATTACCAAATACTTTCTGAATACCAGAATAAAACATACATACCCAACCACGTAAAAACTAGTTTACTCGTACAGTCAGTGAAAAACATTCTCTACCATCATATTATTGTAATAAATGTCATTATACAATAAGGTTCATTTTTGGCTTTGTCACATCATCAACAACTTTACCATAATGACATTTTAGTTGACACAGTCCCCCTAGCATGCAGCGCTCTAAGAAAGAAGTGACAAAACGATGCGTTGCGATTGCGAAGCGTGACATAACAGCCGACAAGAACGCGTGTTTGTTCCACACAACTAGACTTGCTAGCCGTGTACCTCCTTCAGTCTCTTTTCCACCAAAATGTATGGAAAATTATGTACTTCTGAATCAAAACTTATTACTTTTACTGCTAATTTGACAGTTTGGATCCAGATATACCCTGATACGCAGTTAGGGAAAGAAGATATTATCACTTATTATTTCACTTCAGCAGTATTTCATGTTGTTGTTTTGTTTTATTCTAAATATCAGATTAGAATGGGGAATTTTCTTTGACGTTTTTCTGACAGATTTTCCGGCGGAGAACTGTCATTACTGTCAGTCTTTGTTTGGAAAGAATGACAGTAATGACAGTCAGTGACAATCTGTCAGAAAAACGACAAATAATATTCCCCATTGCAAGTCTAGTTGTTTTTGGTTTGGGATATTGTGTCTTTCTTGACGCTCATGCTAGGGCAGGACGTTTCATCAAATCAAATCAAAATTAAACACAACTTTTTACGCCGACCGTACTGACGTGATAGTGTCGTAACACAGTTGTTACATGCAGGTATATAATCAATAATCGAGGCGACTGACCCTACGCCGTAATTCAACAACAAATAATTGGAGCGACCAATATTTTTGTACAAGTTCTTTCTCATGAACCATTTTATATTGGTCTTTCCTTACCATATAGTGAAGTAAGCTGTAAAGGTTCCGTGTTGGTCGGTTAGCTTGGCATAGTTCAGTGTCTTTTTGTTTGAATAGTTACTTAATTGTTGGATAAATATAATTACATGTGTAGGTAGTTTAATTCGCATGTTTTAAATGAGACCATAGAGCGTTTTATGGTCGATTAGTTTTGGGTGATTTCTATTGAGATCATGTGTGTGTGTGTATAAAACCCAAAATTTGTTTACTAAACTTTGTAAGTACTAATCTTAATAAATGCATAGATAGAAGTAATATTTCGCATATATACCCACCTCGTTTGTTAAAAAGTTAAATAATCTACCTATCTAATCTAGTCTTGTATAAAATAATTATCATATCAAAAGGGACAATAATTACCATAAAATAATGAGATTATATGCGAGTTTTATCCTGGAAGACACTTTTTCGCCTTCCTATTTTTTACCACATTCATGTGGTATCACATACATGTTAGCACTGAATTAAAAAAGGCGTTGTAATAATTCTAGCAATATAACACTTAAATCTGAGAAACAATTCATTTTCGCCGGGCCTGAGGTTTGGAGGATGTCATTTTTTTGTCCAAATCAGTCCAGCCGTATCTAAGAACACACATGTACACCACAAAAACAATCTAAATAGTTTTGTTACAAAATGTAATATTCAATAATTAAATTGACTGTTGGAAATTACGCAGTATTTTAAGGCGTAGTTTGAGAAGGTAAATTGATTAATTTCAACCTATCCTGCGGAATTGCAACAGAAGGAAAATGTATCGATATATTTCTTCCGTTTACTTAATATATCCGGGAACAGACCACATCAAACATACTTATTTTTATACTTAGGGGCGTAATTCATGGCCAGTCACCCAACTTATTTCAAGTACATAAGGAATCATAAAAATGTAGCCAGAATACATTTGAACACAAAAATAAAACTCCCGTCGTAGCCTCGATTTTTGTGATATTTTATTATATGTTGACAAGCGTTTCACCACCATCCTAACTGATGTTAAACCGCAATATGGCCTACGATGGAGCACACTTGTTTATTAGGTACTTATACTCTGTGACTTAAAGACCTCCAGATTATACTGCGCAGGAAACACAGACTCGGGCAAGTCATTCCGTATCCTATTGGCTATTTGTTGAAGCCATTTCAGGTATGAACTGAAGAGCTGAAGATTAGTTACGTATTCATGGATATTAAATTTGTATGCGAAAGCACATACATAGGTATCACTTGTTAATTTAAATATTACCTGCCCTAGTATTTTATTACGTCGCGGGTTGATAATTGAGAATCACTGACTGACTTTCGCTAATAACATCCTTGTTTATTGACCGACTTTTTGTTGGAAAAAAGATATTGTGCCCATGCCCTGCTTAATCCCTGTATATAATAAAAACCTGCATAATCCCAGAGTATCCCAGAGAAATCAAGGCAAACAATAGAAAATCTATCACCGACTCTACACTGTAGAGGCACGGACTTAATAATTTAACTACATACTGACATTTTATTTCATATTTTTACCATTGTATAACTTACGCTGTTATCTCAACAACAGGTGAGGGTAATTAGTACCTGGGTATCCATAACTGATTTTTACAAATCGCACAGTTAGAACAAAAAGGACCCAAAACGAAACATGCCGATTTTGTAATTTAAGTTTTGTATCTTTCATGTTAAGGTTCAATTTCATAAAATGACACATTTTGTTTTGTGTCACTTTTGTACTAACTGTGCGAAATGTTGACCACATTTGAACCGAGACTGTACCTTACGTACCGCAAAAACCAAAGCCTACTACCAAATTGTGTGTCGCGCAATGTTTACCCACAAACGAAGTAAGTTCGGTGAGATCGTTGTGACAAAAGGTCGCGGTCGTCCTATCACGAGAACCTTCTCTACGTAGTACGACTTTTTTAAGTACTCTTAAAACGGATAATTCCCTTTTGACTTCCCTAATCTACATAGTGAATAAGTTGAACAAGATGTTATTGAACAACAGTAATTTGTTCGTCCTTTTC
>SJJU01039403.1:0-10714 GCA_012932125.1 Conopomorpha cramerella | reverse complement strand
CGGACTCGAACCCGGGACCTCCCGGTTACAAGTCAAGTATCCGACCAACTGGACCACAGACGCTCTCCTAAAAATAATCCTTAGTAATAGTAATAAGATTGTTTTTTCAACAGTGTCACATTTTGAGATGTCGCGTTGTTGCAGTAAATGAGCGACATGTTCTACGAAATTGAGTTACAAGGGGGGGGGGGGGGCTTATGAAACCCTCTCATTTAGTTAAAAATAACAGTTCTACCTTTGCGAAATTTTGAAGAAAAAAAAGCCACGGTCGTGTGTTTGCCTACTTGGAGGTATTAGAGATATTAAACATTACTGTCTCTTTCAGCTTGAAAGCATAAGTTTGGACAATTAACCTATCACGCTTGTACGGCGCGGATTGATAGGTAAGCGGTAAATCATCTGTCTTGATCTTTGGATGCCGCCGTTGATGTGTAACATTCTTCCGCCGCCAGCCTACATTAATATCCTGCTTTGAGAGTGGAATCGAGAAAGTGAAGAGAGGCGTTTGCCCTGCAGTGGGATCCATTTAGTAATAATAATGTTAGCCTAAAAGAATTGAGAATGGGCATAGAAGTTTGCTAATAAATTATGAATTTTACGTTTTGTCTGAGATACCTACTTAGAACAAAAAAATGGTTGTCTGTTCTCTGTAAAGTCGGTTGACGGACGGCATTTTGACGTGTCAACGTCAAACATTGCATAAGTAGTATTAGGTACACTCGCGTTGTTGAACGGGACAATGACGTCATCTTTTTCGTGCATGCAGCCCGTATCGAGTTATTAAACGTTGTCACGTCAAAAAAATCGAACGAGTCAGTACCGAACTACCGACGCGGCCGTCGTGTCAGAGCGACAGTGACCTAAAGGTTGTCTGAGTAAACACATTTCTCATGTTAAGTGGTCTCACTTTCTCAGAGATGACGTATAACGCGGCCGTTTCGTCAACTTTACCGTACTTGGTAAACGAAAAATTTACTTTTGCTTACTTTTTACAAGTACTTACTTATGCGTTTTTGCGAAATTCTGCAGTAGGTAGGTTGGTACTTAGACCCACGTTGACTGTTAAGGTAGAAAGAAGTTCATATTATTATTAGAATGTAGTAAAATTTTAAAGACAAATCCGTAAGCCGTGTGGCGACGGTGAATAGAATACATGTGTCACCACCCCAGCCAAACTTTTCCGTCTTGAGGGTCGTAAAAGGCGACCGAGGGAACTCTCCAGAGGACGGGCAGCAGCGCTCTTTGTGAGTTAAACCATAACACCACTGCGAGGCTGATAATGATTTTGATGACAATTTGCCAGTAGATGACATACCTTAAAAATCGCAAGGACTCGTCGGTCACATTTAGCATAATACGGAGTTAAGAATCTCAATCCAGTTGATCCAGCTCATATCCTGAATAAGCCTAAATCTCCAGACTGACCCCTACGACATGCCAAGAAGGAAGGCATTCTATTACATAGTAAATCAACATGGGATATCAATTTGATTGTTACATTGAATAAGCTCCGAAATTGCTAGACCTCTAAATATGTCTGTCGTTGGGAAGCTACACAGACCCCGGGTGATTTAAGTTATTCATATAACATTTTGTCTATTTATCTATCTGTAACATTTGATACGTAGAAACATAAAAAATATTTTTATAAAAATATGTAGCCTAGTAACTAATGTCTTATTTCTACAAACTCAATTCTTCAGTGCAGGCATACGCACTTAGGAATCATAATTCTTTGCAGAAACTCAGGAATTGTTTTTCAATTGATAGAACTAATGAGATTCACATCAATAATCCCTTTGGGTTGAGCAAAATCTTTGAAGTCTTGATAATATCACCTATTTAGGATTACAAATTAACCGTGTTGGATGAGTTGTATGGATGATTAATGGACATTTATCACCCCGCTCATCGACTAACGCCTCCTTCCTTAAGACAGAAAATCATTTTGCCTGCTTTTGACACATGCAGCCGGTGTCAAAAACAGGCAAATGCGCCTCTAGTAATTTTTTTTTTCTTAATCTTTACGTTCTCGACTCACGTGAAACCAAGGTTTCACGTGGGCCCAGCCAAACGTTATTTCTATATCCTTTTGGGATTGCACTAACCCAACTATTCGGCATATTGTGTTCAGTACAAATGACTTCTGGATTATTGTTAAGACTATTGGGGTTATTGATTTCAGTGACGATTTAAACTGTTTTGGGATTACTCCTGTAAGACTATGAGAACTATTTTCTCTTCTAAATCTTGTAGATTCCGAATCCGTGTTATCTCGTCTTTTAATGTATTACTATGCATTGATTTTTCTTTCATAATATGGGTCTGAGAGACGTGATTATTAATATCTTTGTTTTCGATTTACTTCGTAATATAGCATATTATATGTACCGTTGACTAGGGTTACTTACGATATTACGAGTGTTTATTTGCTATTATATACATGTATTATACATATAACACTTTCTGCTGAATCACTCTATCTGTTAAAGAAAATCTCAACAAAATCCGTTGCGTACTTTTAAAGATCTAAGCATATATACGGACAGAGAGCGAGCGGGAGTCGACTTTGTTTAATACTATGTACTAAACATGTTAAACTTCCTGCTAAACTACTCTATATGTTAAATAAAACCTCAACAAAATCCGTAGAGTAGTCTTAAAGATATAAGCATACAGCGGGAGGCGGGAGGCAGCTTTCGTTTATACTATGTACTAAAGCATGCATTATACATAAAAAAAACTTCCTGTTGAGTCTACACTATTTGTTAAAAAAAAATCCACACCTTTAATCACGAAAGGACAGCAGCCCTAGCACAGGCGTCAAGAAAGACACGACACAGAACAAATACACGCTGTGATTGGCTGCTATGTCACACATCGTGTGACTCAGTTTGTTTCCACCAATCACAGCGCGTCATATGCCTTGCCACTTATTTCTTAGAGGACTGTGCTAGTGGGGCTGATACTACTGCTCTGATAATTAACTTCAACTCCATCGCCCAGTTCACTGACTCGTAGGGTCAGGGCGTTAATACTAGTTTTAGATAGTAAACCGAGATTCCGCCGGCTGACTAGGTGAAGGTCTGTAAGGACCAGTCGCTTATGTAACGAGGTGTCATTAACTGCAAATATTACTTGCGGTACACGTAACAAGTAAGGTTGACATTATGTTTCGGTTCGAAGCGTTTTTCAAGTGAACAATTATTTCGGTTATTAATTTGTAAGTTGGATACAGGCGTAGTGTCAAAATATTTAATGTGATTCCATCTGTCAGTATTCAGTATTTATTTATTGCGTAAGTCTTAAATCTAAGAACTATTCTAAGAACTTAAATCTAAGAACAGTCTCTGTTTTCTCGAGTGTTAAGGTAGGAAGTATTTCATACATACTTACTATAACACCCTCTATTTAGTGACGCGTCCCACAGCATAGGGATAAAAAGTAGCCTATATCCTTTCTCAGGCTCTAAACAATTTGTAAACCAAAATTCATGTATATCGGTTCAATAGATTTGGCGTGAAAGCGAGACGGACAGATAGAGTTCGCATTTATAATATTAGTATGGATAAAAACGAGCTGACCTCTAAAATCTAATATATACAATTTCCATGCCACAATGTTAGTTACCGTACTCCTCTGAAACGGCTAATGATTTTTACCAAATTATATGCGTATTCACTAGGTCTGAGAATCGGCTACGACTTATCTATTTTTTATGCATCTACCAGTTGTATTTCTCCCGATACACGGGGTACAAAGGCAACTTATTATGGCAAAACAAATGTTTGCCGGGACAGCTAGTAATATATAATAAATTGTCTCAAAAGGCTTCTTCATGTTAGACCCATGCCCCCACCTTGGATAGGACCAGGCTAGGTGCGTGAACCCTACTAGAGATTACATAATAATAATTTTATTTCCATAAAAAAATTTAAAATCCATAGAAAACCGCATCAAAATCCTTTGTTTAGTTTTAAAGCAAACATAGAGGGACAAAAGCACACATAAAGCAAAAACTATGTATTGATAATACATAATCTATATAATATAAAACAAATACGGGTTTTTTCATCATCAGCCACATAACGTCCACTGCTGGACGAGGGCCTACAATGGTTACAATACTTATAACTCCAAAACGATTCAACCGATTAGGCAGAAAATTGGAGGGGACGTAGCTTAGAACCAGGAGAATAACATAGGATGCTTTTTATCCCGTTCCTGTTTGTATGAAATACTGAAACTACGCGAATGAAATCGCAGGGCGTCCACTAGTAATATATATAGCAGGGGAACACTAGTAATTTGCCGGGTCGGCTATATTGTATAAAATATCGTTTAGGGTGCGAATATCTGACCCGCCAATGAAATCGCGGGGCATCCACTAGTGTATGTATGCAATAAACAGAGAAACTAAAATCTCGAAACAGAATAATTTATGTGAATAGATGTCTGGGACATCATCTCAGACCCACATGTTAATATTCTTATTTCTGATGGTTGATGACCGCCGCCGGCCAATTTGGTCAAGTAAAGTGGTCAGTGTGCAGTTTTCGTCGCCGAGAAAAAAAATTCCTTCCCATTTTTTTATTATATTATATAGGATACTAGCTTTCCGCTTGCGGCTTCGCCCGCGTGGACTTCGGTTATATTGCGGTATGAAAGAATATTTTTGTTTTCCCTCGGTAATATGATTTTTTTCCTGGAAAAGTACCCTATTATTTAAACCGGACTTCTAACTATACGTCTGCAAAATTTCAAAGCAATCGGATCAGTAGTTACGGCGTGAAAGCGGAACAAACAAACAAACAAACTCACTTTCCCATTTATAATATTAGTAAGATTTCAAAGGTGGTCCCATCATAAATCGAGAGGAGCTTTAAAAACCGGAGTGCCGACTAGTAGGAACTGTTTGAAGAAGTCTGAGGGTTATTTGTACAAGTAGTAACAACAGTTTCTAGTCAGATGACGGCGTGTGAAATGTCCCTGAATATTTTTTAATGCCTCAACTCATCAGTATTCTAATAATCTCATTTCTGACAGCTGATGTCTGACACAAAACAAAATTTCAAGATCAGTAGGTCACCGACACGGACCTGTTTGAACGCTGATGATAGTGATCCGACACAGCTTTCCAAATTCATTCAACAAACTGCTCGAGCGCTTTTTTTTATTGTCTCTACAACACGCAGTCTGTAATCTATTAAATCTCGCCGAGGTACGCGGTAGTAACCTTGTTTTTAATCTACTAAATCGCAAGCCATTGTAAACGGTAACTGGAGAGGAGTGAAGATGCCGTGGCAAGTGAGTGTCCTGCCTAATGTTAAGCAGCGACGTCCACTACTTTACGAGAGCCACCCCTAATGATTTCCACAATTATTTGTGGGGAAATGGCGATAATCGCCACGCTTGGCAGGCGGGTTGGCGATCGCAGTGGCGTTGTGGTTTAACTAACAGAGAGCGTTACTGCCTGTCCTCTGAAGAGTTCCCTCGGTCGCCTCTTACGACCCCCAAGACGGGAAAAGTTGGGCTGTGGTGACACATCTATTCTATTCGCCTTCGCCACGCGACTAACACACACTGGTTATTAGGTAGGTTCTACCTATTTACCCGTGACTAAGATGTCCAGACCAGTCCAGCGCAGAGTAAACAAGTACATAAATTACTTGGTGAATATTTTATTTCTACTATGTCTTTGCAGGACTTTGCTTGAATCTGTTATCATGGACTGGTCAAAATCAAAATTTCAAAATTTCGTGATCGAGCAAAAATACGAGAATTGCACTACAGGTCTTTCTGCTGGTCAAAATCAAAATTTCAAAATTTCGTGATCGAGCAAAAATACGAGAATTGCACTACAGCCAATCACAGCGCGTATTTGTTCTATACCGTGTCTATCTTGATGCGCTTACAGTGGACGCCATGCGGCTGATGATGATGATGAATGTAACCCATGAGAAAACCATATAAGTGTGCAAATTGTACTGGATAAATCATATTTTAATTAATCGCGCACAGACATTATAACTCAATATTGTTCACTCGTGACCACGACGCATGCAACTGCGTCGAAACGTCGAGTAAAATAACAAAGGTAAGCTCGAACTTGTCTTTGATTATA
The DNA here is from genome assembly GCA_012932125.1 of Conopomorpha cramerella. Classification (NCBI taxonomy): domain Eukaryota; kingdom Metazoa; phylum Arthropoda; class Insecta; order Lepidoptera; family Gracillariidae; genus Conopomorpha; species Conopomorpha cramerella. Next base: position 4,590 of record SJJU01039403.1, on the reverse strand, counting down.
TTCGCGCCTATATACCCGGTGAACAATATTGTACTGGATAAAGTCGGTTCTTTTTCTTTGACGCCGCTTTGGGATTAAAAGGCGTGAAGTGTATTTCTTTTATTTTTTTTTTCTTTTCAAAATATTTTCGTAGTATTATTAATTGTTAAATATGATGTAGGTATCCGTGCAGTGGAGTAGTTAACAGTTAAATTAATCACCTACATACCTATTTACAATTTAATACTTAAATATAAATGTTAACTCGTGCTTGTGTATAATAAGACGTTGAAGGTGTTTAGCTTTAATACTATCGTGCATAAATAATAACATAACATAAATAATAATAACATAACCGTTTCATAACCTTTTTGTTTTCTCTTTTTTTGTTCTTGGCGATATCCTTTATGGATACCCCTCGAAATAATGATGGCGGTGCCTGGGTCACGGCGGTAAACTCACTATTATTTTATTAGATATTTCTCACACCAATGTTTTTGTACCAATGGGACTCTTTTTCAGAGCCTATGTACGCAACGCAACGCTCATACGGTGAAGGACAACATCGTCATGAAACCCGCACACCACAAGGTGTGGGAACCCTATAACGGCGATGGACTCACGTTGGGTTAAACACGCTTGGTGAACCGTGGGCATTTGCTTACTAAGCAAGTGCCTCTGCCTACCCCGCTTTGGGATTAAAATGCGTGAAGTGTATTTATTTATTCTCATACGGCCACCGGACCCTTGTACTATGCCAGAGACTGATTTACTTAGTTACAAAAATATTTCTTGAATATACGGCCTAGCCACACTTAACGAGTACACCCTGTATAGTTTATGTAACCTATGTTGGAGTCACAACCTCAAAGCTGAATTGGGACTGGGCTGCAAATACAACAAACATGCCCCGGGGTGGCAACGGGTGGCTCTAAATAGAGAGGAGTGCAGAGTAACAGCGAGAGCCGTTGCCCAGCAGTGGGACACAGATACATACTAATAAAAAAAATATCCTAATTTATAATTTTGTTTAGCATCATTACGCATTGGCCATGTAATGCATATTTTGTTAACAAATAAATAACCATTATGACGACCATCAGTGGCGTGCACTGGCTTTTACGACAAGGTAGGCAGTAATCCCCATTGACACATGCGTATAACTTGTCTTTACAAAATATAGGAACTTACCTATCTACTCACCCACAAAACACAGGAGCTTCGTCAGCCTATATCATCATCATTTTCCTGCCCTTATCCCACACTAGGTGTAGTCGGCGCAACATGTTTCTTTTCGCCATTCATCTCTATCATTCGTCATCTCTGCAGTTACACCTTTCACGCACATATCATCTTTCGTCAGCCTACATAGTGAGTACAACAAAAAAAGATCTAGCAATAACTCTATAATTAACTAGCTCGGGTAGCGAAAATACTAAGGTAGGCAGTGTCTTTTTGCCTATATGGTGTGCACGCCACTGACGACCATGGAGTTAAGTTCAAATGTCATTGAAAGACAAAAACCGACCCACTGGACCACGATGAAGAAAGAAAGAAAGAGAAAAAATTTATTTACGCCGCACACGGCAAAAATAAAAGCATACATAAAGAAAAAAAAATAATAGAATACTATTAATAATTTGAATGAATTTCATTTTTTATTAATTACACAATTAAAAAAAACTAAATGATTGCGGCGATGAAAGGGCTCAGCATGTTGCCGCGACTTACGCCACGACGCTGATTTTCAGCCAGTGCCCGGGGTGTGACGTACGAGGAGTCCAGCAGTGCCAGCATCAGACACAGTTATACGAGAATGAGTGTGTAGCAGAATTGGTATAACAACTCTACCTTATTCATGCTTTACTGACACAGGAAGTATAATCAACACCGATATACCACTTTCCTGATCAACCGTAACAAGAGCATGTAAATAATAGCAAACTGTCAATAACACTAACTGCAAATACGTGAAATAGACCCTTAAAGTAGTAAAAATATTTTACGCAATCAGGTCACTGGATATCCAGAACTCTGGGTCAAGTGTGCTTCGCTGTATCTGGGTCGGTAGTCACGACGAAAAAAAAAAGGGAAATCATTAATAATTAATAGGTACATTGATTGTTTCGCCACATGAACCACTTTGTGTGTGGTTAGAGGCGTATTTGTGTGTACATATGTGTATAGATTGTTATAATTTATTAGCTGTCTAGCGGTAGACATCAGTGTTAGACCTTCATGCGAATTGTGAAAAATGCATTTATTTTTGACTAGCTGACCCGGCAAACGTAGTTTTGCCAAGATATGTTACAAACAGTGTTTCCATGGTATTGTATGCATGTATTATACACATAAACCTTTCTCAAAAATCACTCTATCTACTAAAGAAAACCGCAACAAATCCGTTGCGTAGTTTTAAAGATCTAAGCATACATAGGGACAGACAGCGGGAGGCGACTTTGTTTTATACTTTGTTTTATTTATGTAATGAAGCGACATCAAAAAAGAAGTTATTCACTTCGACCGTATTATATATGCTTTTTTATGTTTGCTCGCGGATAACTTCCATCGTTTATGAACCGATGTGACAGTTTGTATCCAGAATTCCGTTCTTTTTGGTGGGAATGAGATAGGCTGAAAGTGGTACGAGGCATGCAAGTCTGGTCATGTTTGGTCTGAGAGTCACCTGTACTATTTTTGAAAGTCCACCTCGATTTATCTGGTCTGAAATCACCTTGGGCAGTTTGTATTCAAAAATACCCTGCTACGCAGTAAGGGACAGAAAGTATTTTCCCTTATATCATTCACTACAGCATGTCGCTACATGTACTGTTATCTCCTTTTATTCTAAATGTCAGTTTTAGAATGCAAATCTAATTGTTTTTGGTCTGAGGGGTGACTAGCAATGGTTGAAGTAGGTTCTTTTATTTTTAAAATTAAACTCTTTTTTCCAGACTGTCTTTAGGTCATCTTTAGTATCCACGTAAAAAAAATATATGAAGATGTTTCTTTTTTATTTTTCCGCAATGTCGCCATAGTTAAAGTTGTTCATATTGATGGACCCAACAACGTTTCGAAGACCATTATTGCAAACAACCGAAGACAAGCTTTCAAAGGCTTATCTTTGGTTGTTGTACGGTCGGCCAAGAAAATGGTCTATTAGTTTCGATGACACTTCCTGTGTCACTAAAACATCAATAAGGTAGAGTTGGTATATTGTGACAAGTGAACCATGAACCTTAATGTTTAATGACATTCATATGAGTTTCAACCTTAGGGTGGTAGAGCAGATTCTTGGCCGACTGTACCTATTCCAAAAGTTAGAGGACTCACCATTCTCTAATCTGTTGCATCTCCTCCTCGTAGCCCTTGGGAAGGGCCTTGGGGCCGCGCATGAACGGATGCGTGTACTTGGTGGCCGACATGCCGCGACTGTACTCACTGCCCAGCTGCTGGAATAGGATATAATACACTATTATTATGTACAATAAGGTTGTACATCGCTGAACGCTCTGGTTTCCCAGTAGGTTCTATACAATTTTCCTTCATAACAATATGATTATTATATATTTTGCAAATTACAGTTTGAATAAAAAATCTAAATGGCGAAAAGAAACGTGTTGCGCCGACCCCACCTAACGTGGGATAAGGGCAGGAAAATGATGATGAATAGTGTAACAGCAAACTACACTTGTAAACTATCATCATCATCATCATCAGCCACATGACGTCCACTGCTGGACAAGAAATCATTCAGGTAGGCCACCTGAATGATTTCTATGATAATTTGGGAGGAAATGCCAATAATCGCCACGCTTGGTAGGCGGATTGGCTATAGATAGTTTTTATTGTAAATTTTTCTAAAAAGTTTGGATCTTAGGTCCTCCTACTTGGTTAGCTGTTGAACAAACAAACACGCACAAAAAAAGAAAAATTATTACATAAATTTTTAAACCTGAACTCCTTAAAGCGGATTCGCAAAGCTTATCACACTAATATTATAAAGGCGAAAATGTATGTATGTGTGTCTTACGCTTCAAGGCTGGAACTATTTTGATACATTTTAGTATGCAGGTATTACTGCGGGAAAATATCTTATTACCATGGTAAAATCTATGACAATCAATTCTCGTTATTTTTTTGTTTACTGTTAATAACAATGTATTTATCCTAATAAACAATGACCACACGCAGAGCAATAAATCTGACCAAAAATAAGTAAGTTTCATAGAAACTTCTTGAATAATCCCCCCTTACTGTATACTCCTTCAAACATTCGTACCAGCCCCAAGGTCTTGTCCCTAAATCCCTAAGTCCTCGGCATAACTTTCTGCAGCCTTAACACACGCAAGTTAGCATACACATCCTGTATTAATCAGGGATTTGTTATTACAACATCCTGTACGTGAAAAATCTATTGAGATAATTTCTGACCGTGAATACCAATGAATAGGTAATGCACGATTTATTTTATACAAGATTAGTTATGTTTAAGCTGTGATATTTTTTTTGTACAAACGAGCGCGAAAAACTTTGTCCTGTTTTTATTATGGATATTAATTAAGATAATAGAATTTGTAATGTGTTTTTTCCACCCAATTTTCTCTCTCT